>VUJU01003187.1:0-28427 GCA_009835225.1 Aphis craccivora | reverse complement strand
CCACATCCGCAATCTTGGCCAATCCACCCAAATTACTGACCCAACCACAATCTCAAAATCTACAAAACCACGCCCCTTCCTATGGCCTAGTTTAAACTAATTAATTCGTTCTCCACATACCATTCCATTCGTCATAGGCTAACGCCTGGAACGAGTTTATAGGCACATCGCCGTCACACAAGCAATGCAAGCAATGCAAAACAAGTATTCAATCATTATTACCATCGTCAACACCTTTGTCATCACACAACGACGAACGATGAACACAATTTGACTTCCACAAATTACCTTCTGGACACTGCAGCGAATACATTCGTGAAACGAAGCGGCGACCGACGACCACGGCGACGAATCTACCAGTTACGTTCCGGACACAGCAGCGAAGACGCTCGTGAAACGAGGTGACGACCACGACGACGAATTTATCAATTACGTTCCGGACACAGTAGCGAAGACATTTGAAAATTGAGGTGGCCGTCGATAACCTTTCACTTGGCGTGCAATACCAGCGGCTCTTACACGCGGTTTTGCACGCACAGTCGATCTACCATCGCGACTGACAAAAAAGGGTTCTTTTTAGGACCATTAGTTCAATCCCACTACAGTGAACCTACTCAGGTTTCACTGTAGAAACGCATATCTTTACACGACTTGTAGACCGTGGAAAAGTGTGTATATCCCGTTTTTCAATTATACTGTATCAATTTAAATATTAGGTTCTCTAATTGTTATGTTCTATATGTCGCGCCTCTAAAGGCCCTGACATCACCCGTTGCAGCTTGCTTGCTCAAGCTAGCCCCTCGGTTCGGAACAAATTATATATTATCCCGTACAAACACTTTATATTTTTCGTTATATATATATTAATATTGTCAATAAATTTATGTGATACCAAAAATCAGAGTTTTTAATACTTCAATATGACAAGTCATTGAATATCATTGCACTGTGTCAAACAACGATAAAGTTTATTTCGTTCATTGTTAAATAATTTGATGTAAGTTAAAAAAACATTTACTTGAGATGAAGTTAAAAAGGTTTTTTTCTTTTTTTTAAACAAAAAGGATAAATTTAGTTGTTTCTTATCAGATAAATAAAAATACAAAAAGTCATAGTTTCATTAGAATATGACGGTGGGCATCTTTCATAATCATCACCGATCAAGAAGACTTTTAGATTTCTCGGTTCGTTGAACGGTGGTAATACAATCTCATCAAGAATGACGTACCAATTAAAAAAGTAACGTTTGTTTGAAGGTAATAAACTGTAATATTATATTTCAAAGAGCTTAATCGAATTTCATCATCATTTACTGTATATGAACGGATTTTCGAAAAACATTTCATTATAATTATTATAGAGACATATCGAATTTCTTGAGTGAATAAATCGATACAACAGCCAGAATTAAATTTCGAATTCATATTTAAATGTTCAAAAGATGTTAGTTTTCTTTTATCAGTTGATTTGGTCAGTTTAATAAAAGTCACTCAATTCGTGTATAATTCAAACACAATTTTGAACTTGTCTATAAGTAGTTCAAGATTATATAGTTAGGTAGTTAAAGTTAATATCAGTTAATGCGGAAGACACTCGTATCATAGTCGATGATGTTTACACGCGTTGATTGGACGAGCGGACTAATATTTATTCTATAATAATTGGTGAGTGAAATACACACTATGCGCACTATGGCTTACAGCGTAAAATCATAATTACGTTTATATAAAGCTGGTCACACGCTGACGTCTAGGCCTGTTTGTCATGCGTTCCCACGTCTACCGCAGAGTTGTATACCAGACAAGGAACGATGACAGATCACGCAGAAACACTAAATCCTGATAACCTGATACGCAAATGTTTACGCAATGTCTATACTTGGAAACATTCTGCCATCTTTACTAAAAAAAGCTCTCTGTTTACACGTAATCCTGGTAAAATTATCATAGCCACGATAGAACACGTACCCCAGTCAGCTGTCCTCCGCTCGTGAATTTTTTGAATATTTTCTTAGGAAATTATGGTAAAAATGTGTTTAAATTCAAATTATAATAATTTTAATTTTAATTAGTGTATTAATGATGAATTACCATTATAAATTAATATAAACGGTATTAATGTTATACCTAAGTTTTATTTTTGAGTCTCTATGTAACTTGTCTGAATAAAGCTTCAATTTTAAATTTCCTTGGTGGATTCTAATGAAAAAGTGAATATCCTTGGTGCAATGGTATCTACGTTATAAAGGTTAAAAATAAGAGTTATCCAACAATATTCAAAAAAATCAAGAAAACAAAATAAAAAGTGTTGGAAAAACGATTTTTTTATATGGCTGTCACTCAAAAGAACTATATAAAAAATGTGGGCGTTAAAAAAATGTAATTTAAGGTTTCTTATTGTAGTTTAAAAAAATCAAAAATTATTAGTTTTTTAAAAAAAATTTTACAAAATTTAATTTTCAAAATATTTTGCTTATTTTATAGGCATTTAAAATATTCGTTTTTGTATTTTTTTATTATAAATATCGATAATTTTTTTTCCTAAATCAAAATACTCGAAAACGTAATACAAAATTCCTCATAAGTTATTCTTATAGTGATTCAAAAATAATTATAAGAATACATATTATTTACAATTTTTTTTTTTTTTTTTATTGGCATTTGAAGTTCAAATATTGATAAAAATTCGACAAAACCATGAATATTTGTAAAAAAAATGTTTAGTTAAAATGTATAAAAAATGTTGTATTAGTAGCTAAGAATTGAAAATTGAACTCAAGATTTTCCATAAATTGGCTTTCAATAATAATTATTATAAAAGAACTTGAATAATGTTGGCCAATTAAAACAATTTTATCCTTAGTTTAAATTTTTAAAGAACCTAAAATTCATTTGTAAAATAACGATTTACTATGAAACAATTTTAAAGTTTTTTTATACCTAGTTAAAAATTATTAGTCGTAGAAACTTGAAACATACACCAGTTGTTTGAATTAACGTTTTCTGCACATGATTTAATTTTGGGGTATTCAGATCATTAAAACATAAACCACATTTTTACCACGCAATTTAAAATATAATATATTTCATTTATATATAAGTATTTCCTAGGCTGACAAATCATCTACGTTGATAATTACAATATAATTATTCCTATCATTGGATTCAAATGCAATACTTCTATATAATATATTAGTAAATCACACGACACCTAATATACAGAAAAGTGGTACCCATAACTTTTGTACAAACAAATATATTTAATATATAATATTATAATATTATTTTGTTAATTATTGAATAGGGTTTATTAAATGATTCGTAAATTGTGTTGATATAATTAGTGTCTATTTAACATTTTTGAACATACACAAACGATTTCACTCCATGCCAGATTGTGCTGATACTATTTTCATTTCTCCCAGATTTATAGTTCTAGCAACCACTAGAAGTGGGAGGCTATATCGCCTACTTTGGGAAACATCAACTTATACCGTACAATATAATATGGAGGGGATGTCAACAATTACATACACACTTAGCCCTAACCAAAGGTATAAATGACGATAAAAGGACAAAGTGAACTCAGAGGTATACGAGGTATACGCCCAAGGCAAACGCGGTAAATTTTATGAGTGTGCGCTCTTTAGTGGCGCCGTTGATAGGGTTTTAACGAGTTTTCTACCCAAGGAAACCCCATATCACTGCCGTAGCGATGCGATGACGAAATCGACGGATAACACGACCAAGCGTATAAAAAGGGATGAAAACTCTATGTTATGTGTGTGTGTGTGTGTGTGTGTGTATGAAGAGCGTGAAGAGTAGATAGACACGTTTAATTAGCACCACCACCATAGATTACGACCTTTTGACCGAATAACGCGTTTATAAGACCCAAATACTTTCCTTTCAAACGCTCTGTACGCTGAACTGAGTACCTTTGTAATACGAAATCCATTTGGGATTTATATCTCAGACGCAGCCGTAACCACCATAGTTCTATATTTTACCAGAACTAATCGATCGGTTGGCTGCACTACGTATAAATAGTACAATGCACTTCTTGAAAAAATAATAGTTAAGCCAGCGCGATTCAATTTACAAATGTTTAATGTTTTTAGCGTGTGATTAATATTCAGTAAAATATGATAATATAACTATGACTCCGGAATAGTTTATTTTAAGTCACATTTCTACGAAATGACAATCAACCTGAAATTAAATGGAAAACAATACAAACATTAGCTAGTCTACAAAAGTGATACTGAGAATTTTTTTTTTATTATAACAATTTTGAACTTTATACTTAAAATACTCAAAGGCCTTATTATTAATATTACAAATATTATTTTATAATAGGGATATTTCACATTTATACAAACTTTCCACGACACGATGCCAAATTTTAAACGAGTTTAACTAACGTTTAAACTCGAAAGTATACCTTCATTCAATAGTGCATTAAATATGCAATGAAATAATAATAAAGTGAACATTGTATAGCGTGCTATGTGTCAACGTCTCGTATTTCATAATATTTATTTTTGTCTGTGGTACGTGCGTTATATATGTATGTGATATTATGTCATATTACGTTCAGATCCTTGAATCATATACCAACGCACCTATTATAATATACGAGAAAATAGTTCAATAAATCAAAAAACAAAATAATGCAGAGCAAACGTAACAAAGTAAAACATATAAATAATTGAAATAACAAATGCTTACGGATACGGGATAAAACGCGTTAACGCGTTGGAAAGTTTTCGTAATCTTCTTATGCAACAAAAGTCAATGGAATAATAATATACAGTTGGTTGTAAGGGAGTGACGGTTATGGCGAGTATATGAAGTCTGTAAAGCATATTTACATACTGCTCGAAGACGTTTTATCGTCAGCCATACTGTGTATAGATGTTCATAAAAAAATATATTTACTTATTTCCTAGTACACGTTTTTCACACAAATTAAATATTAATGGAAAATTAAGGTGTCTTTTACAAAGTCGTATTTTTCAGTATGACTGCGTACGCGTTACTACTTACTTTTAACTACTTCGACACGCGGAGACGGCACAATATGCACACTACCTATAATAATAATATTATGCTATTGTACAATACTAATTTAATTATACTTGTGTGTACAACAGAGAAGGCAATTCTCTCTTTTCGAAGAGCAATCGTCGTAAACAGCACCTGTATCGTTTTGAATCGTTAAATTTCCCATGACCATCGAAATTAAAGTACGGAACGACCCTGGAACAAATATGTGAAATGCAGGTACACGCGCCCACTATGGAGTGCGTTTGAAGTTATAATATTATTATGTGTTACTAACGTCGATGATGGGTTAATCTCAATAGCGGTACTTTTCGCCAACTTTTTTTTTTTTAAATTTGTTATCTCCGAATAATTTTTTGTTTTTAATTCGTTAAATCATATTTTGTTTTTCTATAACCACAGTTGTGGAACGAAATAAATCACTGTTATTTAAAGTGAGTATTTTATCTTTTCACTCGAAGTGCAGAGGTAATCCTTTTCTTTGTATATAAAATATACATAGTATATAATAATATGTATCGATGTAATATTGGAATTCGATTCCATTGGTACTATTGTATAATACGAATATTATACAAACACGATGGTATTACGCCCTCGCGAATTCGTGTTACACGCGTCATGTGGGTGATAATAACGTTAATAATTATTATTACCTCGTATATCACTGTCACATAGTTTGTGCCACATTATAGTGGTTGCCAAGCGTTTGATACCACCGACGTGAACCCGACCCGATCGTGTGTGGCTGCTGAATGTATGTAAACGGGAAATTCCTCACACATACTATCATAAACGTCGCTGCCACGGTACCACACCTCTTTTGTTGTCTCAATGCTTATATGCAATATGGTTTATTGATATTATGCCGCGGTTTGTTCCGGAATTAAATACCTTTGCTATAATTATATATATTTAAGTACTACACGTATAGACGTGTAACAAACTCTATCCACCACCGCGTCAACCAGGTTATTGAATAACTAAATATTTTCCCAACATATTGAACGACATTGTTGTTTTAACAAATGTTCGGCTTGAAAGAACAAAAACGCGAGAAAATGGCGTAACGATACGACGAGTAATAAGTGATAGAGTAAATGTGACAAAGCTAAATGCCTGTTCAGCTATATAAGTGAAAGAAATTTCATGAAATACGTGATATCGCTATCGTATAGTACAACCGTTAGTTAAAGTACCCAAACCTCAAATACCGGCTTACCTCAAATAACGGTGTCCATAAATTTTTACTATAATTTTTTTAAATATAGACGATATCATGCAATTAATTTAAATGTTTGTTTTATATATATATACATTTATATACTATACCTATACCTATACTTTATATACAAAATATAATTCAATTTGAATTAAACCACAATTTAAACTGAAAATCTTCAAAAAATATGTGATATATATTTGATTTTTAGATTTTAGTATGAGTTACTAATGAGGGAATGGTATTACATTTTCAATACAATTAAACAATTAATCAATAATACTTCCACTAGAAAATAAATTTAATTGATTTTGACAATTTTTTTTTTTTAAACTTTAAGTAATACTTAAAAAAAAATCTTACCTATGTACCTAACTAAAAATTACTTAAATAACAAAAAAATTGATTATCTTAAATGTCTATAAATAATTTTAAAATAGTAAAAAATGCATTTGAAAATTAAAAAATATTTTTACTATTAGCCTGTATACATACAAAAAAAATAATTTAATTTTAAAATTAATACAAAAATGACAACACAACTATACAACTATAAGAAACCTATTCTGTAGATTAATACTCTATGCAATTATATAAATATATAATATAAGTTTTCATATCGGTAAATAAATAAAACTTCATGACCGAATGTAATTATTGTTATCTTGCAGTATTGTAAATAAATAGATATAATAAACTAGGCGTACATGGTTTTTAATAACAAATTACATATTTCAACTTTGAAATCATACATATAAATCATAAAAAAGTATTTTTTTTCCTGATATTAAACGTTATATTTATTTTCCAAACTTTTAAAATTGATTACATTAAATCATTCAACTTGTGCCATCCAAATGGCATTAAACCGTTTAACGGATTTCGGTGCGCTGGAATTATTTCCTCGTTTTCAGCGATGATATCTCAAATACATAAATTGAATATGTTGTCCGGGAAAGGGCAAGGTAAATTACGATAGTACTGTTCAACGAAGAAATCGAAAACTTTTTAACGGTAAGCGATTTGAGAACTTTAGCTTCATGCTAAATCGTTAAATCGAATAAAAATAACTAACGCATTTATCATTTAATGAAATATTAAAATAGATGTTTAATTAATTAAAAACTTAGTGAAATAGAATCTTGAGCACTGTTAAAATTACAATAATAACTAAAAACAAAAAAGTTTAAAATAAAATAAAATAAACATTTTAATAAATAGAATATGTATATATTTTTTAAGAGTTTAAATTAATTTTATTAAAAATATTTAAATGTTTCATTGATATTCGTGATAATAAAATAACTTGAATTAGGTTCATCAAATGAAAAGTTTTCGTGTTTAAAGATAATTACTTACCGTTCTAAAGAAAAAAATATACATTCCACTGATTTTAATAAATTTGAAAATTTACATATTTTGTAGATGTGACACGCGTAACTTTATAATTAAAAATTCGTGTGAATAATCTTCTATAGAGAAATAATTTTTTATATTGAGAAAACTTTTTTTTTTTTTTTTGATTACAAATAAATTGGAAATTATACACTAAATAAACGATTACAATAATTCATTTTATTTTTATAGATATTACAAAATGATAATTATTTCCAGAGCTTGAGTTTGCATAACTATATTTTATAACTAATTAATTAAAATTAATTTAATAATTATTTTTATTCACTGTTTAAAATGTTGATGAATTGTACAATTTATGATGATAATAATTGCAGAAAACTGCTTTAGTCTGTAGAAATGCGATACCCGAAAAAAGGTTTTCCTCAATCGTACATATTATATATTCTTACCCTCTACAGTCTACAATGATAAGCGGGTGGGCCAGTAATGTTGTAAAAGTCAACGGAGACAACATCATTACGGATACAAAATACTATAATATTATAATGACCCAAGTTTTGCTCGGAAAAAAATCGCACATTATGTCGAACATACAGTATTACTATCATCGCACTCTGACTGTTACTCCTTACCACACCCACTTCGTCTTATACTATTCAGTTTTTGTTCCATTAGAGAGCAAACAACGATGACGTTGACAATATTTTCTCGTAATGAATTTGAGCTGACTGAGCAAACTAGACACTTTCACTGTATTTTCCGGTACCATATCGTCTCTTGACAACACTGCCTCAACGACTATTATTAAACTAAGCGTTTCTAAAATGTTTTTAAAGAGATACAGTTACATTTTAGAACCGTATTTAACACACCAGGCAAGTATTTATCAGACAAACACCTTTCTATTAAAATAACTCGTAACTTATAATAATGAGTATTATATGCATTGAAGAATTAAGTAAACACTCTATACCATTTCGTAATGACATCCCGATGTATATTTTGTACATTCAGTTAATTTATGAATAATCTACTGTTTAGATTCTAGTCTTTAATTACACTATGATTTTGTTACTTTTATAGCTAAAAGTAAAACAGTCGGTTAAAGAGGTATTAGGTTTAACAAACGCATTCGAAAAAACTTAAGAGACTAAACTTAACGTTTTTCCATTTAAAATTATTACAGACATCTTTGATATGATATTGTATAATTTCATCTTGATCTAATTTCTCAAGGAGGAAAAGTTACTAGAATAATTTAAAATTAATGTAAGTGACGGATCATAATAATGAATCTCATGTAAAACTGTTATTTTCTTGTTATTTTCAAACTAAGTTATTGTAAAAAAAAAAAAATCGTAAACTTCGTATTACACCCTCAGTTTTTCTACGCTATAATGCCAGTGCCAGTTATTTGGGAACAATTCCAAGTGAACGTGAAGAAATATATTTTTTAAGTTCGGGTTGAAAATCGACAGAAGTTTATTGGCAATCCCCCTTGTCTGTGAATCGTCGACCCCCAGGACAAAAAAAAACTTTTCATAAAGAGTTTTCATGGCTGTTTATGACTGGGTCTCGGACTTTGCGAATCATCCATTTTAACATTAAAAATACTTTGTCACCAAACAAGTTTTTTCGTTTAGATTTTGTTTATTACCCACCTTAAATTGTTATCTTTTAGAAAACTCCGAAAGGTCCGCCACAAATAAAGAAACAATCTCATAAATTTAATATATAGGTGTGACTGTGGGTGAGTTTACGTACATACGTGTCTACCAAATGTTCAATTTAACGTGCGAAACCCATTTATTATTTGTTGTTATTTTTCATAACTCGAAGTCTTCACTTAAAATCGAGTACATATATTTTTTTTTTTTTTTTACAATAAATCAAAAATTATTATCTTGGTATTAAATATTAATACGTTTAAGGTATAGTATTATTTCTTAAATAGAAACAACGTATTTTTGATATTTTATTTTGAAACATTATATTAAACTATATATATATATTTAATTTTTATTAGAAATAATCAATCTATACAATAATGTACAATAAGCTAATGTGTTAAGAGAATACAGGATGTGAAAAATTGAGTAAGAAGCCGCCCACTGGCAACACTTAGCATGAATTATAAATTATATTTTAAAATATAGTATACGAGTATGTATGTACGTAAAATGTTGTTACTCAAATACGATTATTATTTTATCTAAGCACATTATAAAATTATTTTCGTGTTTCTTAAGAACATAAATGTATGCATACGATGAATCAAGTATCATTGTTGACGTATATGATACGTGATAGTAGTTCGGTGTTTTGAACGGTCCTGTAGAGTTTGAAGTATAGATCACTGCATTCTAACTACGACTGACGTACTTAATCTTGAGACTCGAGTAGTTAATGTAGATTAAAATGTATCTAATAATAATAATAACCAATAGAAAAGTAGTATAGTAAGTCAGTAAGCGCGCTGATTGGCTGTATGATGAAAATACCCACAGAATGCTATGTCCAATGTTGTTGTTTAATAATCATTATTATTGTTATTCATTTAATGATGTTATAATATTATTATATATTTCCCGGGTGTAAGAATTATTATGATATTAATGCGAGAAAAAAATGTTTTTATTATATATAAGTATATTTATTAGAATTTATAAACACCTTGTTTATTTTTTATTTATATAAAGGTTTTAACGTAATTTGAATAGTAGTTAATTTATTTGACAATCAACCCAGTAATCATAAATAAAAATTATGGTAGAAAATGTGCACTTCCATTGAAAATTATTCAAACTCATAAATAAAATAAAATTATAATCAAAAAATACTCACATGGAAAAACATGTTGACAATGGAGCCGAGAAATCAACAATAGTGAAGTTTTTTATTTGAATATTTTTCCATTGCATTTTTTTACTATATATTCATGTTTTGCACACCGTAATTCTATTAATAATTGTTGAAATATTATAATGATTATTAATTAATTGATTTAACTAATAATTAAATTAATAGTTAATAAAATAATATTTTATGATTCGATGTTAAAATATTAAATATATTATATGGAATTCAAATGTATAATAATTATGCTTTTTAATTTTAAAAGTTAATACATTTTTATTTATTAACAACATTTTATATTATTATACTGTTGTCAAATCAACAAAAATATTTTCAATTACAATGATATATTTTCTTATTTTATTTGAAAATAGAATTTTGTAAATGAATACATTATTGATAGTCGATTTTATTTACTTTTGAACTAAAAATAACAACATTTTTTTTATATTGTTCTTGTTATTTAAAAATAATTATAAATTGAGTTTTTTACATAGTTTTATTAAAACTAAATTAAAAAACTTTAGGTATTAAAGCAAAATAATATGATAAAATTACAATAATAAATAGTATTATAATAAATTACATTTACATAAGTTAAAAAAATTGAGTTAAAAATATTACCTATTAATACTGATCAAATAAATTTAATTAATATTTTAACATAGTGAATATCCTAGATATTATGAGATTTATGTAAAGGCAGTTTATGAACATACGTTATTTATAATTCAGTTGAAATATCTGTAAAAATTGATTTATTATTTGCTTATTTTTAAAGAAATTGTAATTAATACACACATAGATAAGCATAAACAATATTTTGATAAAAAACATATCAATTTTTACTGTAATATGGCATGCAATTATATGAATACGTTTTAGGAGTATTTTGGATTAACTATGTTTAAACATAAACTTGCAATAATATAAAAAAAAAGAACTCATAATAATATATTAATCACCAAAATGTAATGTATATTAAGTAATAAATGTTAATGTTATAATCGAAGTGGTTTTAATGGTATTTTACAAAAATAAAATGATATAAATTCTAAAAAAGGTCGTAAAGGTTAAAAAAAAAAAAAAAAACATAATAATATTACGGGTATTATAGGCACCTACATTACTATATTAAAACACAATCACTGTGTTATGTGGCTTATAAAATTAGTAACTAGATTTATATACGTTAGTTGGTTATTCTTTATTCTCTAGAAATATTTAATAGACATTGCATTAATAAATATAATTTCATTTTTAATTATAATGATTGATTTTATTTTATAGTTTTACTCAGCGATCGCTCAATAAACCCATTACTGTAATTGCAATGGAATATAAACTTAGTTAGTAGTGTTGAATAGGATAATTACGTGTGGGATATGTAAATACAATAAATTGGTATTTCAAATAATATTAATAACTTTCTTCGGCAGTATTCGGTAAATTATAATTTTGTTTAATGTTATTAAAAATTCCACTGACGTTCACTGTTATGGTTCACGTTTTGTGGTAAGATGTCGTATACTCTTGGTTTTCCATCGCTCTCAAGTTAACCGAAAATATAATCTAAAATTTCCTTTTCACTCGATGTAAATATCTTGCGTCCTAACTACTTGATGGGTTTTCCATAAAATAGTAGGATAGCTAGTTTGCATATAGATTGAAAGGTGACAAAGGTTACGCTACTACCATCAACGTTATCCCGCACTACCACCCGCGTTACAATTTTGGATTATTATATACTTTCCGGTTGTTTGTCGACTGTCGTAGTCAATACGAAAATCATGGGATGCTTTAGAGTTATCAATTATATATATATTATATATATATATAAATAATTCGCTGTAATACGGTATTAAATACTAATATCAATTTAAACAATAGAGTAGAATAAAATCAATAAATAAATCGATCACTTAAGCATAGCAAATTAAAAAAATATATATTATACTGTATAGTCAATATAATATGATATATTGATATAATATAATATAATATTCACATAGGTATTCCATTATTAAATGTAAGATAAAATACTCGTAATGAATTATAAGATAAGTTATTTATACCAGTGTTGATATTTTAATTTATAAAATTGCATTCCATTCACAAATTTGTTTACAAATATAGGTAATGCAATCTACTTCAAAATTAACTACGAAAATAAGGTAGTTGGCAGTTGATTCATTTTTCGGTATATTTAATATTTAAGAAATATATGTAGTTCTAAGAAAACGTACACTCTATTAAATATTTGATAATTTTTGTTCATATGAATATTAATAACTAAATTGTATGTAATTTACTTACAATAAAATAAATATTACATGTAGGTACTACAAACATACTTAGGCGTTAAATTTTGTTTAAAAATAAATAATTAATCTACAGTGATCAAAATTATTTTTAATCGATTTATTACTGAAGCATTATTATAAAATATCATAGTTTTCTCTTTTCGAAAACTTGAAAAATTTTCTTGTACTCTCAGGTTTATAATGAAACTTTGTGGATATGTTTGGTACACTGATCAATATCAGTTATTTCACATAAAATGCTTTCGTCCATTATCTTCAATAGGAGCAATGAGTCGAAAGAAACAACAAAATGTGTTACACTACAAGTCTAAAACTCTAACAAAAGAAAACAAATTATGTATCCTATTTCATCTTTTACGACAACTTGAGTTGTATCAATCTAATCTAATATATATGATAAATTACAAAGCTTTTATAAAACATTTGAAAGAGGCGTTATTCATGCTCCGCTCTCATGTAATAAAATCGGTTATTACGCCTTTTTTTATTATTATTATGTTAAAGTTAGATTAGTGTTAGTTTGAGACTTCATGGTTTCGTTATTATTTGATTGGACTTCAATGTCAATAGTTCTGATGTCACATCTTGGCTGGAGGTAAACATTTCATCGGTACAAGATATTAGCTGATAAGTCGTTATTGATGGAAGTGACTGTTTAAGATATTATTCTTGAACGTTAATGAGTATTGCAAGAATGAAATTCAACGCGGTGACTGCTGCAACGACTTTGACTTCCATAGTGTGGTCATTGTAATTATGTCCTTAGTCATAACAAAAGCTATGTGGATAATAATGCATTAATGTATTAAATCATTGAAAATTTAGTTGAATTTTGATATGTTATTTATTATATTTCATATAAAATCGTTGAATTGCAGTTTGAGTTAATGTTTTATTCATAGTATGTATGATTAGTTTGTTTAACAAGCTTGATTTTTGTCAAAAAATATTTTGAAGATTTAATTGATAAAATAAGAATCGGTCTTACATATTGTGAAATGCGCCCTTATGTTAGCACATTCACATGTCCAACGACTATTAATTGTCTAGTAAGAAGGCAAGTAATCGGTAATCAATCTTTGCAAATCGATTCATTCACTGGGTGTTTTAATTTCGTACGTGATGTCTGATGAAAACTTGTTACTATAGTCATTTCAATACAATCATATTGAAAATGTTAGAGAATAACACGACGTGTACAGAAACATCAATTGACCAGAAAACTCTTTTGGTAAAAATATGCTGAAATAAAATTGTATGCATTTAATAATATGAACAATGCGTTTTAACAATAACATAATAATAATAGTAAATTAAATAAATAGTCACTGTTAGACAAACTAATATATAATAAAAACGGATAAATTAAAAATGTTTTTATTATTTTTTTTAAATTAAATCCGTTTTGTTCAAAATGTTCACTGATATTAAATTACGTGTAGTAGACAGTAGGACGTATCTATACCCTATTGTAATAATCGTATGCATAAAATCGCTTCAACTGTCGGACTCGATTAAAGCGTTTAACCCGAACTCGAACCGATGTCAATTACGTATATTATTTCCTCATAGTAACCTTAATCAATCGTAATAAAACGAACATTGGAAATGACATTTTTATATGTTTTAATACAATTTCGTTGATCATCGGGCCCCGAGTCATCGCAATATGCTTATCGCGTGGGAACGGCAGCCCACGATCGATGCCTCCACATTTCTGCTGTTCCAATTTAATCCAGACTAAAGAAAGGCCTATGGGCTCAAGTTTTTCTTCGACAAACCATAGCTGTAATAAATTTCGAATCAATCCTGAACTGTTTGAACGTCTGTTGTTAGTGCATTGGCAACAACGGCGATCGAATATTGCACAGCGCTTTAGTCCACATCTGGAGGAGACTATGGGTTGCATAGGCACGCTCACTCGTCCATTTAATCGGTTTCTCTTTCCAAATCAACATAATAATGTGTTATTTATAAACATATACAGTTAGCTTTATGGGTTTGTGTGTTAAAGCAACCGAGGGAAATCCTTTTTAATACTGTTTCAAGAATGACTGGCCTAGTGGCAAAATCGTATACTATTATACTGCATAATATGTTGAGGAAGAGTTGAATTGGCATTAATCGTAAACCAATGGTGGATTAAAAGTATGCAATAAAGTAAAATGCTCGAGATTTTATTGTGATACTTTGTTCACTTAAGATTTACTCTAAAAACTTTGATTTTAAAATGCATCTAAAATATTCGCAGTTTTAAAACTTCTAGAGAGATTTCACGCGTCCCTTGATGGAATAGTATTATTCAATTACGATATTATTATCCTTTTATTTTGGGTTTGAAATCAGTATAAAGGTAGTAATAATTCCATCGAATTTAACCACAAAACGCTGATCTTATATTATATAATTTAAATGTATACAGTTATCACTCGGAATGATATTCAGTGCATAAATATTAATATTATGAATGAACATTTTTTTGTTCACATAAGTGATCTATATTACAAAAATTTGTTTAATTATAGCTAATAAAGTTTCATTAAGTAACCCATAATTAAATTTCTAAGAAATCATGCATAATATATTCTGTTAATGTTATACTTCTTTTAAAAGTATTATTTTAATAAATCAAATTCATTATGAAAGTATTTTGCTTTAGTTTACAAATCATTTATATCTCATTATCAATTATACCAACAATTTATAAAACGACGTATGTATCTTAACAATCTTCTATGATCATACTATAGCTATTTTTTTCTATTTTTTTTTTTTTTTAAATCAGTTGGTTTTGTTCGAAATTTGTGTCTTGATTTTTTGTAACTGCTAAAATTTAATGTAAACAAATTTTACATTGTAATTATTTTTACTTGTATTACAAGTAACTATTATTTTTATTTTATATTTTAATTAACTATGATGTTTTCACTGATTATTTTCGATAACAATTCTAATATATATATATTATCAAAATAAACCTGAAAAATAATTTAAAATTAGGTTATCTCTTAAAATATAACACAAAAAAAACTAACGCAATAATTTATGTTTAAATTTAATTTGGTATATATAAAAAAAAATATTTTATGTAAATTGTATTAAAGAAAAAAAAAAATTAAAATACCATTTTTAAATTTGAAATATTATATGAATACTTTACTATATTTCAGATTTTATTTGTGCATATTTATAAATACGTCTCACAATATTCATCACAATTGTGAGAATGTGAATGTCAATATTAATTTAATCAATATAAATTACTGAAAATTAGTTGAAAAATATTAATTAGTATTATTATTAAATAATAATAATCAACTTATTGAATAGATTATGTTTGAATAAGTTATACTTAAACTTTATATTCGTTAATATAACAAATAATTTACATATAGACCAAAAGGTGTTAGTTAAATAAATCATTTCATCAAAGTAATTTAACATTATATTCGTATTAGTATATTTTGTATATTATATTTTACATACACAGAGAAATTATTTATTTTTACAAAATATATCAAAAATAATTAAAATGCATCAATTATCTTGTATTTTTCTTCGTGTATTGATACATACAAATAAAATAATATTATTCTAAGACGTGTGTATTGTTTCAATAACCATTGCATTTTTAATACTATTCATGTAAAAATAAATATTGTAAAAAAATATGTCTAGCGTTACAGATAATACGTGAACAGGCATTGGTATATAAAATGATAAAAACGATTATGATCACTATGCATTGTCGCTGCTTTAACCTGTAATAATTATGTTAGTTAAAAACTATTTCAAAGAAGTGTAAATCTTGAATGGTTTATTTACGTAGATTTTATTAAAAAATATATATATATATTATCTATATCTGATCGATTTCGATCAACTTTAGCACGAAAATACGAATTTTTCATTTCGAATTCATTTAAATCAATATTAAAATTAAATAAAACATTGACATATTTTTTAATATAATGTAATATAAACTCTTCGAAACAATATTATTACTTTCATTGTGTTTCTGTGAGTGTGTGTGTATGTGAGTGTACGTATATTAAGACGAACAATTCTCGACCATTTCGCAAAACGTGACTCAAATCCATTTCAGAATTTAATATATTTTTCAGAACACCTTGGGTCGACGATCGTAGAGGGGAAGGGGAGTATGTACATATACGTATGGGTGTAATTAATTGTGACAGACCTATACATGGTATATATCCTCCGGGACTGACTCCAACCCTATGTGTCCTATGTGGTAGGGGCCGATTCGATTGGGCTCCATGATGAGATTTTCTGTTTGTCGGACAGCCGAGGGGAAATAGCGAACACGTCGTCTTGGTCCGGCTAAATCACAAAACCAATCAAAAACCCTAAAACTCCTGCTGGCTACTTTTAGTATATAATAATACGCAATACACTCACCACACACACACTCTCACACACACATACACATTACACACACACACACACACACACATGTACACTTCTATTGGTACTTACCCCAGAGACTCAATCTCTTTCTCTTTCCTCCCTGCCACTGTTTCACTTCCCTTCCCTCATACGATTTTCAAATCATTGTTTTATTATTTTTTTCAGTAAGAATTAAATAACTTTGTCCTTGCGATACCGTCCATAATACAATACGATAGGCTGGTGGGTGCAAATTGTTTTTCTCTCTTTTTTTATACGTTTCTAGTGTTACATTTGCAAATTCTCCCCGATCATCACCATCACCTCTGCCGTAACGACGTGTCATTGTCAGCGTCTCGGTCGCTTTTTAATTGCGCTCCAAACACTAACGAGTGGCCATTCAAAATATGTGTTTTCGTTCGCTAGCTCCTCCCTTTCCCAACGTCAGTTGCACCATAATATACTATCTCACCGTTTACCTGTTTTTTGTCCGATACATGCGTTGTTAGAATACAATTTACCACGCTGAGCTTAATGACCCTGCATTGTTTTGACACACACACAGGCGAGCGCGGGAAAGTATAGGACACTAAACAGCGCATAATTCCCTTGTATAGTTGTTTGGAAAAAAACCCCATGGATAACTTCAAATTTTTAAACTCAATACATTAAAAAAAAAAAAAAAATACAATAAACACTTATAAGTTATAACTCACACAAAAGTGCGTGAGATGACGTCAATGTAGTAGCGCGGTGAACTTTTAATAATTTAATATATGACGAAGGCTTTTTTTTTAAAAAGTTAAATGATTTTATTGCTAATTATAACTTAGTGCATAGTACGAAAATCGTGATATGAAAATCTTGCAACTTTTGACTAAACACTGTAATTTTAAGTGAGCACAAATAATAATATGTTCGAAAATTTTGGAAAAAACTTAATATAAAAATGTACTATACCTAAATAACTTTTATATACCTATCTTAAATTATGGACTTTTAAACACCATTGTGACGTGCTAAGAATTTTCAATTTCAATATCGTAATATTGTTGAGAAAAAAACTAGCCCCAATTTTATATTTTCAAAGTAATATTTCTTTACTTGGTTTTCACGATATTGGAAATCTAAGTTCAAAATTGTTTTTATTGCTTAATCCCCACGGGTTAAGAACATCCGAATTCTGAAATGCTATAACATAGAGTCAAAATTACATTTTTCCAATATTACAATCTCCTCCATATGATTGTACCAGGAATTGTGATTTCTGTTCAAATAACGAAATAGCAAATTCAATAAACATTGATCAGTATTTAATTCATACGTAAATAATTAAAAACTATTTGAAATATTTAATTAATAATTATTTTAAAATTATTAAATTATTATTTTGATGAAAGAGCTTCTAATAAATTATATATCACATTGATTTAATCGATTAACATAATTTGTAATTATTTTTTAATTAACATGAAAATAATAAAAAATTCTATAGTATTATGGTCATTAATTGATTGTAAATTCATCATGATGGCATATGAAAACTAAATATTATTAATGAAATATATATTTTTAAATAAAAATATGAAAGAATATTTAAATATCTATAACAATATAAATTGTAATTGTATTTATAATTTATTTATTTAATTTAATTTTACAATGTTAAACATAAATTAAAATAATTTGATATTTTATTCGAAAGATTTTTTAATACTGTAAAAAAAAAATAACAATAATAATATATAATAATATAAATAAATAATGATATATAGCATGGCTATAATTATCGTTATTGTAATATTTTAAGCATAAATATGTAATACTATAAATTGTTGAAAATTATATACTTACTTATATTAAATATTTTTACTTTTAAACTGTTGATTTACATATTTTAATTCTAATTGAATATTAATTATTTTATAGAATTGCATTAAACAAAATACAAGGTTATTATAAAAAATATTATCTTTACCTTTTTAATATTTTTTAATGAAAAGAAAATTAATTAAAATTATTGTTTGTATAATATAAAGGTAAATATTATACACGTTTAATAATAATTAAATATAGTTAAAAATATATACTTATGGAAATTAATACCTACTATAATGTAAACATAACATTAAATAAGAATAATGAATTTATAATTTTAAAAGAAAGGTATTTTGTAGCTCTTATTATAAAAATAACAGTATAATATACATTCAATATAAAGGAAATGTTATTCAAATATAGCAATAAAATATTTCCATTAATATTATGTTCATTTGTACTTTAATAAATTATAATCTTCAAATTTTAATTTCGATTAGATATGCTCATTAATTTACACTTCTATACGATATAGCTTACTATTAAACGTTTTAAAAATAATTTATGAAAGAACGAGTAATACCAAAATAAAAACAAATAGTCATTAAAATTATGATTATTTAATACAATAAAATAAATATGAGTATATATTATATTAAAATATTTCCAAAAAAAAAAAAATAATTTTCTTCGAACTAGTGTTGTATGATTTTGGTTAACTTATACGAATTTAGAAATGTCTCATATATTATCTAAAATCTTTCATCAAATAAAAAAATTATGAAATTTGCTGTATTATAAATTATCGATTTTAAAACTGTTTCAATAATTAAACTATTTCAAATTATTCAAATGATCAAAAACTATTTTCAAAAATCGTGTCACTATATTTTAATGAGCACATTATTATGTATATCGATTTAATTATTATTCCTGGTTATGTTGGAGAACTATTTCGTATCAAATTTAATGGCATTATTGATTTTATATTTTTTTTTTCAAGACTTCATATACAAATTCCATTAGCTTACAATAGTGTACAATTGTTTACAATATATTATATTATATATATATATATATATATATATTTTTTTTTTTGATATGAATATACTACTAATATTATGTGTAGTATCGTTAGTTTGTTTTCTAATATGTTTGCTGTGAACTAAGCTACCTTATAAATTATAATAATTATAACTTGTAATTGAATTTCTGTAAAATATAAAAGATTATTAGAGCATTGTACATATTTCAAGTAATGAGCCACAGCGGTCGAAATTGACTTGTGTAAAACAATTGCAAACTTAAAAGGACTCCACGCTTGAATGTTTTGTCTCGTGCTTTCAAATATACTACATTGTAAATGTTCATTTAGCACAGCGTTTCCCAGACTGTAGTTCAGTACCCCAAGAGGTCGGGATGTGTACCTGAGGTATTTCACGAACTTAAATTAGTAATATTATATATCATATAAATACAAAAATACTAATATTTAATTATTACTACTCTAGAAAATAAACTGTTAAATATAGGCAAGTAGACTGTCAAGCTCAACACAACAGTATCCAGAAATATTAGAAACAACAAAAATAATATTGATGGCCTTTTAAACAACGTACTTCAGTAAAATTTAATTTTTAATAAAATGTATATACTCAAAATAAATACAAAAAGCGATTATATAAGTAGAATTAAAATATACAGTAAAACCTATCTATAACGGAAGCCTTCGAAATCAACAATTTTTTTCGTTATTTAGATGTAAAATTATATTATATTATTTGAATTGAGACTATTGACATTTTTCGTTATAAGGAGGATTCAGTCTAATAAAGGTCTTTTATAGATATATTTTACTGTATAAATATTAAATATATATATATATATTAATATAAATGATTTAGTATCAAGAAAACAAGACTATCCATCATATTTATCCATTTATTTTCCTTATTCATTCAATTCTATGTCATAAAATAGGTACACTTGATTAATAAAATAAAGCAAAAAATATTATTATTTTTATTTATTGTTTAATGTGCCCGTGACTAATTTTACTATGCCTATATAGGGTCCAGCGGAAGAACGATAATTTAGTTAAACCAATTTCGTACAATTAACACAATATTAAAGTTATAGCCTTCTCTCTTAATATGGGCTATTAAAATTAAAAAATAGTGTATAATAACGTAATAACCAGATGCAAAAACATAGATAATGTACTTACATTTAGGACTGTAATAGATCGATTCTATGCAATAGTATTGCTAATCGTAAAACAAAAATGTATAATTAGTAAGTTTTTTTTTTTTAATGCAATTAAACTAAAATATTGTTTGTTTTTAAGATGGAGACAACCACGCATAGGGAAGTTACGTATTTTTAATAACAAATGAGCCACTCAAATTTAGTAAATTATAATGGAGAGAGGACCGGTTGATAACATATTGAATATGGTTTTCATTATTAAACCACATAAATTTGGACCTATCATGTTAATCCATTAAAATTAAACCAATCTAGAACTTCGTTGATCCATTTGAAATCAATATTTTATATAATAAAAAGTAATTTAACGGTTTTACGAAAAAATTTATATAGTGGTTATATATTTATAAAATATAATGACGTTTTTCAAAGGTCGTATCATAACATGATACTTATCTTTTGTATTTTTTATAGTCAATATTGAATCCATATTTTGTTTTATAGATTATTAAAACATTATAGCATGCATATCACTTTTAGACTTTTAGTAATTATTATTAGTCTTTAAAATGTATTTATCTAAATTTTCATCTAAATATTGTTAAATTACATTGCGTTTACAACACGGCAGTTTTGCCTAACAAATATCAATTAAGTTGTCTATAAATGTACTAAGTCGTGTTAATGTTGTCATTAACATTTACGATACTATTAAATAGTTAAGTGAATGTTTATCCAACCTTCGACCTAATCGAGTACCGTTAACCTTTCCTTAAATTGAAGAATTTACCTCTATTTCACTAAACAACCTGATACAAGCGTTTGGAACATTATTACTATTTCCTATTGTTTCACATTAGTTCTAAGTGTTCTGACTAAGCGTACATTTATCTATCGAGCAATTCCCTCTCGTTTTAAACTAATTATTGTATGTAAGACAAATTGTAGTAATACAATAAGATGTATATATGTCTCAAACCTTGTTCAAAAATATATATAATACCCTAAATGTTGATTTATTTTTATAAGTTGTTCATTTTCTTGTAAGAGTAATTTTCGTATACTGTTACTCACATTTTTGTCTTAAAGTAAATACATTATTATATTAAATACTCATAAAAAGTTTTACTATTTATTGAAGCTTTTATAATATTCTACTTGTTAGTTATTAGTAAACTTTTAAGAAAACCTTGAATATACAACTAAACTCAGTACATTATTCATTAAGTACCTATATGACTTAAAATTAATTAATAATAAATTTAAAATAATTTATTGTATAAAATAATAAAAAGTTAGCTAATAGTAAGTAAATTTTGAAAAATGTATGTATATTTTTTTTATTAAAATAGAAAATTTGCAATCTGTAATATATTATATATAATAGCAAATACGATATCATGAAATAGTTAATACGGTAACGTAATATGAGGGGGGGAGGCTGTCCAGTGATAAAACCCTCAAGAAGTGCCATCTTGGTAACGCATTTAATAAAACTCTGCATCACCGACCAATGTCTTTTCAAATGTCCACGAAAATGTTCTGGAAAAATTGTTCCACCTTAAAAGTGGTTTTTTTTTACGTAGAATTTTTACTGATAAATGTACCTTTTTTATTATTTCAATGCTAAGGTCATTAAAGTAATGTTTAAATATTATTGATAATATTAATTTATCATATAATATATGTATACCAGAATTATTATTCATGAAAAAATATTTTAAATTGAATTTATATAAGTGTTGAGTACTTATGGCGATGTGATTTCGATATTCATTGCAATAAATTACTTAATATAGTGTTATTAAAATTTTTAAATAATATAATATGAACTATGGTTATGCTATAATAACCTATAAGAATCATTGCTGATTAACATTTTTGTTTGTTTTTCTACATTATAAAACTAGAGAAAAAAATCTTACTTAAAGATACCTACTGGTTAGAACTTTGAAAAATAATAAACGTAATTATAAAAAAAAAATTCTCAATACATCTAAAACTAAATAAAAACAAAAAATATATTATTTATATTAAGAACTAAAATATAAAGTTTAATTTTCTTAAATTATACTGGGAATATTCTTAAAATGTGAAACAATTGTGACACTATAAATAAGTTAATATATACTGCAGTTTTTATTTTGTTAAAAAACTACAATTCTTCTACATTTTTGATATAAAACCATATAAATAGTATTTATATTGTATTTATTTAAAAAAAGTTTTATGTCATTCATACCAATTTTAATGATGATATACTTGTGAAACACATGAATTATTATAATATTATATAATTTTAGTTATTATACCTAAAATAATAAGAAAGATAAAACCACGAGTTACTACTTAAAAAAAAGATTGAAAATATTTAAAAGTATTTTATAAACATAGTTTAATTAAAATATCCATCCAAATCACTTAAGTTTTGATCTTGTAACTAAAATGAAATTAAATTTTGACTTAATCATTATACTTATTTAATTAACATTATCATGATAAATTTTCCAATCATAAAATAAACTTTCACGTAATTCACCATATTTTCGTCTTTAAAATTATTATTGTTGCCTTACCGATAACGACAACACTCAAATATTAGGTTAGGTACCCATTATTAGTAATTTATAATATTAATTTCGAAGTTTAATCTCACAATTGGTATTTCTGATAGTCATCATACACCACACAATTAACAAACACACACTTCCGTCTAATGGTTAGGTGGGTACGTGCGCACATATTGTCGTGTAAACAAAAACCACCTTGCCGAGGGATATTAGCATATTTTGATGTGTACTGTTGGGAATGGAGGTGATTTCCTTTCTTCAGATGTTCAAAAGCCTTTGTTTGCTCATTTTATTATTATTATTATTATTATTACTATTAACATGGTGCGCCAACATCCTAGAGCTGGCTGATAAAGGTAATCCCGGAAATACTGTGTTCGGATACACACACGTACTACCCCATCCCCGTCCACAAACTCTTCCACGATACACACCCATACGAACGGATCGAGCAGGATATTACCTGCGTTATTGGTAGGAGAGTATTCACAATAGACTTAAATTTTAATCTCCTATCTGTTTTATTATTACGTCTTTGGATTTTATTCAAACACCAAGAACAATATCACTAGGTATAAGATTCTTCCTTTCACATGTGGGGATAATCGTATGAGTTACAGGATATTATTTATTTATATTCATTTTATGAGGCAAGCCCTTTTACATAATAAAATATAGGACAGTAGGTAGTCTATGGTATTATGTACACACAAATCGACTTGTCCTTATTATAATATCATAAAACCATTATTACAATCATGGTTTATATTGACCAATATGTATAATATTATTATTATATTATTACAGTGACTTCTATACGTTAAAATAATTACATAGTTATCTTTGTCCTTAAATGACTCAGAGGACAATACAGGTTTGTTCTAATAAACCACCAGACCAGGTTGGAGCAATATTATGCAGTTTTTGTTTTTGATGTTGGAACAGACGAATTTACAGCCACCGTCCTGTACTATATGTATAGTATATAATCGATTATCGGTTTAGGGTTATATGTACGCGTTACTCCCATTTAAAGTCTGACAACAATCGAATGATTTAAACTGGACCGGAGGTGACTGTATATCTGGTACCGGATGACAGGTAGTAGGGAGTGGTGGTGGTGAACTTTAACCACCAAAGTCCCAGTGTGCGCACCCCTTTCACTACCACCACCATAACCACTACCAACACTACCTACTCACACTCAGCCACCATCACGTTAATCATCCCCACCGCAATATGCTCCGTCAGAAATAACATTGCTGATAAAATAAGCATTGTAGTTACTACCGCTAACAGTGGGGTCGTAATTAATGATGTTTAGTCGAACGAGTGTCGGTGTAACGGCACCCAGTTAGTATTTTGTTCTGTGTCCGGGTATGACTGGGTTCTCTTACCGTTAACCACGTCATTGTCATTTCACCACTCTCTTCTTCCTGTTCATATTGTCCGATATGTATTCACACACGTATTTTCACGTGAGTGTGAACGTACGTATTACTGACATATATTACTAACTATCACATGGGCGTGTAGATGTGTTGGCGTTGAATTTGAATTTATTTGAAATGCATATTTATACGATCAATAATCATCTAAAATTTAAAACCATTTTTTGCTTTTTTCAGTTAAATAAAATGCTATTGTTTAGTTTTTTCCAAATATACAGTTCTTTTTACTTGCGTGAACTTACATGACACCTACTATAGCTATACTTTTATGCAATTATTTATTTAATTATTTAATACCTAATAGGTAGGTACCTAATAAATGTAATTATTTATTATTGTTTCCATTCAGTGAAATATAATTTTCTTAGCACAAAATATAAAAAGGTATAGATAAAAATAGCATTAAAAAGGGGTGGGTAAAAAGAGCAGATAAGTGGTTGTGTTTGTGAAATACAAACAGATAATTTTATTTATCACTGATTCGAGTCATTTGATTTCTAACGAGTTTATTACACCAGTAAATGTTTTGCCTTAATAATCATTTAGTTTCATAACAAAAATGCTTTGTGTGGTTGCTACACTGTACAGTGTACACCCTCTGTATTTACCTAATATTCATATATAAATGTGTTAGAAGTGTTAGAGAATTATATGAACTGAGATGGTATTTCATGAAGTGTATGTGAGGGTATGCAATTGGTGGTAAAAGTGTTTGTAAGAAAGATTCCAATATATTATAATGGATCAGAAAGTGTAATGGTCGAGACCGGCAATCGATTTCGAAAAGTTTTACTGCTTTAGAATTTCATTTCCTCGCAAGTTTTCCTCACGTTTATGACTCCTGTTACCCACAATCAACATTACGAACGCGCGCACATATCCTATATCATCCCTTTTCTACGCCATCGGGTAACATCACACAGTGTCACGTTTCTTGTTCGTGTGACAGAGAAAGTGTGAGAGAACTAACGTATCGCCAACAGTGACAGTAGCAGCAAATTGGTTTCTTTATATTTTAAATGGTGTTAGTGATAGTGAAGTAGACTGTTAATATAACTTATAAACCCAACTATAATAGTGGTTGTGTCAGTATTGGTACAAGTATTAGAAGTTGTGTTAGTAGTAGTAAAGACAATATACATTGGCACTCCATGTATGATATAAAATATCATCACGTGCAAATCACTTATTCTGCTTTTATATTGTTCTTATCATATATTATTGTAAAAATACCGATCATTAAAACTCCCACAAGCTTTATATTATTAATATAGAATTTCGTCTTCAAGTCACAGATGGCCAACAAATCCACAAGATTTTATTGAAAACCTACAAAGTTTGCAGCAACGTGTAAAAGTTATGTTATTTACTATTGCACAATGGCAATGGCGTCCCTACATTATTAAATAATTACTTACATACTTTCCACTTAAGTATGCAACCCCCATCAAACGCACACAAACAAATATATTGCACTAATAAACGCCAGTTTAGCAGTATGTTGTCATGACAAATTCAATTCTTTGGTACGCTACCCACTAAGGATGTTATCTGAGTTGTATGGGACTGTCATAAACCTCACGACAAGCCAAATTGTCGGTGTGATGACGAATTCATTATAATACATAAAAATACTTACCATAAACATGGATTATAATTGCAATATGCATTTTAAACTTTGTAGACAAGTATTTCTCCTTAAATCCAATACAACATAACCATGTTATAATAACAGTTGTAAATATAATTAACTCATTAAATATTGTACATAATATTAATTATACTATTTAAGTTTATCTTTAAAAATAAAATAAATAAAATATTATTGAGCAAAATATAATATCATTGTATTTTTACTTGTTGGCCAAAACAGAGTTGTTAGTTTTTATTATATATATATCTATGCTTTGTCATGATAAATATTTATAAATTAACTTAACACTTCAAAAATTTAGTTTTAAATATATAATATACTTCAATGTTTAATTAATACCTAGCTACATTATTCAAAGTTAGAAATTAAAATATAATCACAATAATTTCCATGACATCAATGCTAGGCATTGTTTTGTTTATTGGGTGTTGTATAATTTTTTTATTTTTTTTGAGTTAAAGTTGATGGTATGTACGATACAATAGGTACATATATATCAGTCATTCAGTCATACAATTTAATTTATAAATATTAAAATATAATTATACATATATAATATATTATATATATATAGTTTAAATAATGAAGTATACACATTTAATACGTATTTCACTTATTTAATATATATGTTTTTAATTAATATTTACCCTACATACCTTTTTTTTTTTAATAATATAAAAGCCACCACTTATATGTACACCTATATGTATGTTATTAACTATAGAATCAAACTATTATTTCAAAAGCTACTTGACATTTATTTATTTATTTTTATTTTTATTTTTTTACTATTAAACATCAGTCGATGTGTCTAATAACTATTATTATAGTGATATTATTGCATTGTATACGTTAGAACCTTGAAATTATTTTTTAACAACATGAAATTGCATCTGAATTATTTAATATAACTCAAAAGCTCTTTAAAAGAATCGTAGCGTGACCAGTCCTTTGGAACAAATTATTATACAATTGTATTACGTGCAATGCATCGTAATAATAGTCTTCTAATATTTATTATTTCTCAGATATAAACTTAATTGTATAGAGCATTCTATAAAAGTGATTGAACAATATAATATGGTTGAATCAATTGTTTATTTTTTCATACTATTAATATGACTGAATGGTTTAATTAAAAATTCATTAGCTATGGTTTCATAATTATTAATATTGTTGCGGTATAAAATAATACATATAATTAAAAATATTATATACTCTATCTAAAAATATAAATAAATAACTCATAATTAAAATCAATCAATTGCTTTATAATTTCTTTTAGAAAAATATACTTCTAAAGTCATTAGATGAGTATTTGGTAATTAGCTTTTAGGTGAGATGTTTGTCAAGAATAAATCCTAGATATTTTGTCTATACATAGATAGAGTGTTGTTAATGGAGTTTGTAAGACATTTAGGTTGAATCTCCTGGTAGATGATTTAGAGAGGTGTATTTATATTTACCGGTTTTTAATTAAGTGACTAGC
>VUJU01003186.1:0-28428 GCA_009835225.1 Aphis craccivora | reverse complement strand
ATGTAACTTGAACATTTCGTTTAGAGTGTCCGTAATATTCAGTAGTCGTCTGTTATGTTCATATGATGTAACATGGTTAACTCTATTTTCTTTTGTGCGTATACTTCTGACAGTCTGACCTCTCCGGCGCGGTTTGTTTGATATGGAAATGACGAAAAACATCTTAGTTATATGTTGCGCCAATTGACGGTGGCATAATATAAAAAAGTGTGTTCTCCGACAGTAATAATAATAACAATACGTTTGCGGACGAATTTTGCAGGGCTTTGTTATATGAGCGGGGTTCAGACAAATCCATGTTCTGACGATAAGTCGTATCGCTGTTAGAAGAATATCGTAAATTCGCATCGCAGTGCAATAAACTTTACGTGGGACTAGACCGCTTTTGCCCGGCGACCGTTGTTGTCATCGTTGTCGGGTTGTCAGTTCATATCTTCTTGTTGAGGTTAATGACACATGCACGTATCTACAACATAAACCCATTATATACCTCCCGATACACACTTGCTTGTACTTGGGTCGACAGTTTTGTACGCGACAAAACAATTTAATATAAATATAAAATGATGACAAAACGTCGCGTTGTCGTCTAATATAGAAAACGTTCGTGAAACACATGCACTTATTTTATGGGTGCCAAAAATCTATATGAGTACCGCAGTAATGATTACCTACGTGTAAAATGTGTACCTCCGTGTTGTTTTGTATAGGTTTTGATTAATGTAATATAGATATATTTATTTTATCATTTTGTCATAATATTGATAGTATTTTTGTTTAAGAATATTGTGTAAGTTTGTTAAAGTGATTATATTTGAGATTGAACTGACTAAGTTAAAACAAAATACATATATATTTTTAAATTACTAAACATTTGAAACTATATAGTATGTATTTAAATAGTTAAAGAAATAAATAATGTTTATCTTAAATTATGTTTTCAAGAAATAATAAGCAATCCCAGTTGAATTGTTTATAAGTATTGTATTTCAAATACCTTACTTGACTATATTATACGAATAGTTATTTTATCATTTAAAACTAAATATGATAACATAAAAATATAATATCATCTCCAATAATTTTACTAAAATAATTCAACAATGTTGATACGCAGATTTAAACAACAACAGGTTAACTTAAGTACCTACCTAATTTTTAAAAACTTGAATTAACTTAGCCCTGTATAGTATAGGTGTATCGAACCATCGAATATATATTATAATAACAATAAACCTTTACCGTAATTAATTGTTTATTGCCAAATGACTTCATCGTGGGTCTCATGAGTCCATCGTGGTCCATCTAATATCTATACAGCTATCGTATCTTTATGAGTATGATTTGGTGCTTTCGATTTACGATCAATGTTTCTATTTAACGCACGTCTGACGTTCAAAGTACAACAATGGGTGAAAGTAGGTGGAAACGAGGGTGACCTCCCGGGGGACTTTGTTGGCTTGTGATGAGGGGAATCGCGTGCAATTGACGATGACGACAAGTGTTACAAAAAGTTATAAAAAATTATTTTTACTAATATACCTATAACCACTTCCCTCTCATCCGTGGCCCAAACAAAGTACGTTCGTGTACGGGGCGTTTTATCTTTTGAGGAGATTGTTACCGTTTTTTTAAAAAAAATTTTTTTTATTTGTTAGTTCTCGAGATACGCCACGCACTTACAGCGTATTGTAACTAAACATTTTTTACGCAATGACAATGTAAAAATACTATTAATGGTTTTTCGTAATGGTCGTCGTTATTGTCGTCTCGCGTGCATATTATATAGTATTATATACTAATGCGGCCACGTTTATATTATTATTATTGCTCGACGTGTTATATACGAATAATTGTGACGTATACATAACTGCAGTATCGTACGCGTGTTTATGTAAGATGTAACCGTTGGAATTAAGTTTAAAAATGTTTCGAGAACAATAATGTATCGCAGTAGGTGTTTATAATATAAATCCGTGTCGAAAATAAATTTTATTCCGAAATCTTTGCGTTACATGACATTATAATATAATATGTTGCGCATCGTGTGTCGACGGTGAATGTCGCTGTAGGTCAATATAATACTTTTCTAATATATCTATAATGATTTTCTTAAATCCGGAGCTGTGTTGTCATGGACTAATGTAGTTTTCGTGTCGCACCATGGAGAAGTCTTCGTGTAAATGACTACTGTATAATAATATGTAATTTTCGTTCGGCCGTGTTAATCGTGGTTATATATAGGACGCTGAACGACGGTGGTGACTACTGCTGTAGTGCAAGTAAACTGTAGGTACGACGACGAAATTGTGTCTTCCATTTAATTACGTCATTTTAATAAATATGCACGACCGTGTGTTCTATTGAAATGTTAATGTCCATTCTATTGTTCGTAAACGATCGCTGCCTCAGAGAAACAAGACGCAAAGCTACACAAGTGTTAACCTAATCTATACACTTTTATTATATTATTATAATACCATGGCATTAAATTATATAGCAACAATGTAGTATAGATGTACAACCCTTGAAAAGGAGCTATGTATACTAAATATATATGAAGATACCGCTCATGCGGTTGCTTACGTACGCTCGGTTGAACTCTATCCGATACGTGGTGATTCTATCCTCGCCTTGTGTTTGCTCTGGTAAAACATTTATGGTTTTTCGACACGCACACGAAACCCGCTCCCGCTCCCCCATCTATATAATACGTATATAATATTAGATAAAGTGTGCGACTTGTGCGAGGCTGCTCTCCGAAACTCCACCGCGTTAATTAGATGCCGCAAAACCGTATTATAATATAATAGTACTCGCGGAGCCACAAATTTTGTAATAGCAGTGGAGGTTTTATTGCCACGCGCTTTCGGGCGGTAAGAAAAAACACGCCAATACCCCGACCAACGAAGTAAATCACTTTTACTGTTTTCGAATGATTACAAAATCGATCGTGTCGCCATATCACGACTGAAATCCGCGGTCTGTTATATACAATATACATACGTGGTATTTGTGATAAAAAATTGTACCTATCAGTTTTTCGTCATTTTCTTGTATAATAGTGTGTAGAAAACGACCGTCCACTCCACCGCCATCACCATCCCACTGTATGCAGACCAACGACGTTTGCCGATCACCGTTAGAAATACGTCGTAGATCGCATTTATATATACTATTATATTATACATTTTTTTTTTTTATTTACGTGCATTCCTATTTTCTATACACACCGTCATCGTCTTCATTATATACGCTGGCAACGTGACGAGAGTGGTCGCTGCCATTCATGCTGACGACGGTAAAGCATTGCAAAACTGCACACGACTATTTCATTTTATCGGAGAGACGTTTTTATAAATATTTTTATTTTATGAATTTTACTCCGCTGTTATTAACATATTGTAATCAGTATATAGTAAATATATCTATACTAGCTATAATTGCTACTCGTTTATGTTTTATATACGATACGTATTATATATGTGTATGTATATATGTATGCTGTCGATACGTATATTATACTATTTATACATTATTCAGTGGTCTGAAATGTAAAATTCAATAGGGCTATGATAATGGATGCACAGTAATGCAGCGACGTCGTTGGAAATCGGTGCAACAGACGCACGTGGTACTCTGCTTTTCTGATGTTTCGTGTCGTCTCCAGTTAAGAGGACATTACACTCCGGTTTGTTTTCTTATAGTCGGGTCGTATTGTAAAAAAGAAACATAAACTATATTGTAAAGTAGTTTTAGAACAGATTGCCTGTTGTATATATTATAAAAGACAACGTTTTACAGAATATTAAAATAGTAATTATTATTTTTATTCTGTATAAGATAATAATATTACAACAAACATCGACGTATAAGTTATAAAATTCTTATAAGAGATCCATGGTCATGTATTTTTATTTCTATCTTTCGTTTTTATAGTATCGGCTCTCATATCACGATCGATCTGCTTAATATCTCGTATATATTATATATTTGCACATTTTAACCCGTAAGTCCTATCGTTATTGAATAAAAGTGAGGAATTTTATTTCATGATGTAGCGTATACATCTAATGTATAGTAGTATGGACTATGGATAGGTAAAACATAATATCTATCTAGTTGCGACAAGATAATATTATAGTTAATTTCGATGCATTTTGACTTGCACCATGGATGGATACGTTGTGCCAAATCGTTGATATAACAATAATTTGTGAAAATATAAAACGTACGAATATTATGACTGGTACCTATTAATACTCTTTCTGGACGATGATTTTCGTTATTTTTACACTCATCATCGTCGCCGTATAACAACGTACAAATCGTTACGTGTAGGTAATATAATATATACGTATATACTATATATGTGTAGTATATATCGACCTACGCGCACTAAGACCGCGGGTGTTATTTTCGCCACGTCGAATTCGTTACGGATAAACACTTTTACCGCCGTCCGAAAATATCTTTGATCTAATTACGATGCGGTAGTGCTGCGTGTAAATCGTTCGTATCGACCGTGCGAGAAATTGGCGAAAAAAACGACCGTCGACGATTCGGGAAGTGTGAAACGCAGTAGTAATACTTGCGCACAGTTGGCACGTTCGAAAACACGATAAAATTTCCCTCCCTCGTGTTCGTTTCGGGCGGGAGAAAGATATTATATCGATTATTACATCCCGATCTTCTTCTTTTTCATCTTCTTCTCCGCAGTACATAATGTAATATGTCGTGATGTCGGTCGTGTGACGGAAACCGGCTTAGAACAATATTTATTCTTCAATGACCTTTCCGGCCGCCGATTTTTTTTCTCCTATAAAGGTTAACGGGCAGTATTACTTTCGTCAATGATTGGTTACCCAATAGAACCAGTGAAATATATACGCTTATATGCAAATCGTCGTCGTCATACACTGTTATCACTGCAATATTATATAAGCTCGTAATATTTGCTTTATTATTATTATTATATTATTGTAGTAGTAGTAGTATTATATAGGTAGTAACAGCTAGTGTGGTAGGAACACCGCTATGTATCGAGAAAAATACTCCGTTCTGCACTTAAAACGAAACCAGTTTTTCTTCCAATTTGTCGTTTATTATGACGATCTCCATGTACGATATATATATATGTATATTGTATACGTATTATGTTTGTGTATATGCATATTTAATATTATACATTGCAGTTGAGTCTGTCGTCGCTTTTACTTTTTATTTTGTCGCTAAAACTTTCTATACACGGGCTAAAAGATCGGGGAGAAATATATATATACTATGTATGTTTATACGTACCTACTGTATATTATATACAACACCATACATCTATATGCATGTCGTATAAACGAGTGCAAGTTCGCTGTCACCTCTTTGGGAGTAGAAAAACGATCTTATTACATGTGTCGAAATTTGTGTTACATGCATAACATAATAATTGATGGACTACTTGCTTTTATATTGCGGTGTGTGTGTGTGATTTTCACTGATATAGAAATATATATTATATTCTTCGAGTCTAAAACCGCGTTGCTATTGCGTATCTATAGATATATCTATGTATGTATCAATATATATATATACCTACTTAATAAAATATCGTGTTAACGAAACGAAAGTTGATGCATGTACGATAAATTTAATCGATTAAGAGTTGGGCCTCTCGGAATCCTCGTCTAAGATCCTATTATAATTTGGAGACGTGTATTTGTAAAATTGATAACAACACGTTTGTACATTTGTATTTATTTTGTGGTTGTTTTAATAAATGTATATAAAATAAATCAGCAACTATATGGCATAGTTTGTATGAAAAATATAAATTATACTACTTTTAATGTCTTAATATTAAAAATAAAGTAGGTACCTAATATTTATCGTTTTTGGTTACATCTATGTGATTTGTAGGTTTTTGTGTTTTTTTACGAAAATAATTTATTTTTGCTCTTGGTATAGATAATAGTAAGAAAAATAAGATTTACGTTTAACACAAATGTTGTCACCAAGATGATATTATATCATAGATTATAAGCTGGACGACATGAAGGTTTTAAATTGTACGCACGCTTGCGTATAATATATGCAAACAACAAAAGTACGTTGGTAGCAAATACTAAGCGCTCGTAATGGACCATAATAATAAGTAATAACGATAGATCGGGTAATGACACTCCGCTGCGGGAGTCAATAAATATATAGCGTATACGATTATAGTATATACCTATATAATATATAAACATAATTTAGTAATATCATCGTAATACAAATGACAACCCGTTTTATTGGTTCATATTGTATGTAATTAATATTTAACAACATATTATTATATCAGTTATAAGGTAGGTATATAATATATATTTAATAAAAAAAAATATTGCTCTTTCTGGTAATAATATAACTCGCACTGTACCTGTATTTATTTTTTGTATTATATAACTATATGCACTTTGAACGTCAGTTAACGACGGCCTTGCTCGTTTGATAGACTCTGCATCAAGGTTGCGGGGGATCATATTATTATTATTATACTTTCACGGTTACGACTATATTATTTCTTCGTATATACACCTATATAATAATATAAGTACTCGTTATAATATAGGTATGTATATTTTAATACTATCGGAGAGTGTATCGAAACGGACGCGTGCAGTAATCCTGCTCCGGGCGAGATGCGCCGAGTGAAAAACATTATCATAATAATATTATAACGTCTCCCCGCAGGTTGCAAAGAGTTTTAGAGGATAACGATCGTTGGGTCAGCCCTCAAAAATCATACGGTTTTCGCGTCACAGCGTTTTTCTGTGGTAAAATTTATTTATTATAATTACGTATTGAGTGCACAATGCCCCGTCATTAGCCTATGTCCGCAACGATAGAAAAGAACTACGTAGGAGGAGCTCTTAATATCGTCATAATATTATGTACAATAATTTATGTATAATATACATCGAGGCTTTCACTGGAAAACGCGTGTGAAAAACCCGCCCCGTGTCTGATGCACCGCGAGCGCGATGCCTACGTAAATGTATCATAATTTACTAGTAGTGTATATAATATATATATTATATGATACCGAATCCGTTCGGCTTTCTATATTAGTTTTTTTTCTTCGATTGACGGCAAGTGATGGCGAAAGGTCGTCGTTCAGTGTTATTCGATAATTTTCTCTCCTTGTAGCTTTTACGGCGTGCCTAAATCTTAACACTTTATTAACTTGATGGGAAAGGGGAATGGGAGGTGAAGGAAAACATATCAAAGTCCTCATGATTGCGGCTTTATATAATTGCTACAAGATTAGAACTTATAGAGTTCTATATTTTATTGTATATATATTTTTATATGTATATATCGTCAATAAAACCACATTTATGAGTTTAAAATACACAACACCTTAGACTATTTATTTTTGCTCCTCATTCTTTGAACAATTATACGGGTAATATATTATATAAAAATCGTTGTTCTACTAGAATACACAACTTCAACTCTTAACATGACCTTGCCTTTCAGTTGTTTAACTAGGTGTATTTAAACTTCATTTGTCACTGTATTCATTGCATATGAAACAAAATATTATATAATTTTTCAACAGACTTGGGAGACAACTAACTTCCTTTATTATTCCGTTTGAAGGACCAAACGATTGAGTTTAACCCAATTGATAGAATTAACATGAGTTAACATGCTACATATCCTTAGGAATATATTGGATTTAAAATCCTAAAGGTTATATCATATTAATAAGATATAAAATATAGTTTCAACTGTAACAAATTATGGATTTCCAATATTTTTATGGATTGTAAATAAGTTACAATAAGTAGTTTATTATTATAAAAAGAAAATACATACCTTACGAATCGACAGGCACAATTCTTAATCTCCTACAATAATAAAGAAGCCCTCAATTAAGACGAAGCCACAAAAATCATCACTTTATCTCTAAATACAATTTACCTACCTACTCAAGAAACTTTTAATACTGTAAACAATAGCTAATCACTGCACTGTAAATATTATTAATTTGTCGTGTAAAAAAAAAAAAATTAGTTGTAATGTTGTTGGCTAATAACCTTAGCTGTTGATGTCCATAAATCCATTATAAAAAATAAATGCAGAAAACACCACTGCTTCAGTGACTTAGTGATTGAAATGATTGAATAATTTGACTAGATTAATGTACAATAGGACTGTTATATTATATAATAAAGGATATTAAGTTCCGATAAATTCAAAAACTAGCGGATGGGTGAATTATTGTCCACTCATTGTGAAAAATCAGATCATCACCAATTTCCGCTGTAGAAGCAGCTTTTCCCATCAGCTATAAAATCGGAATGAATAATTCACGTGACCTCCAAGTAAACGGCACCGCCCGTTCGAGGTCATTTACCACGAATAGTAGCTGTTTTAAAATTAATTTTATGGAAAAATGTCTTCATGGATTTTCTCGTCACAAACGCACTCAGTTGTTACTAGTAAGCGATTACATATTTTTTCACCGCCGCCTTCTTGCACACGGTCGGTCCAGTGGCGTATTTAGGATTTTTTCTAGGGGGGGATATACGTTGGAAAACATAATTTCCTCGACGGTGTGGAGGAGGGTACACTTACCAACATTATTATACTTACTAGTAAAAAAAATACCAAGGGGGGATCTATCCCCCATATCCCCTCCCGTAAATACGCCACTGGGTCGATCGGAAGTAACATGCACTTGGTAGTTGGTTTAGGGTCATTGTTCAAAACACACACACACATACATACACAATAGATCGTATATAATTTTTTATATGTTACGCCGCTCATCTATTTAGAGGTTTTTTTAGTTCCCTAGGGCTATATAGTTGTATTATATAATACCTATTTGATATAGAAAATTCGCATCATGTCTGTTGACATGTATTCGGGGTACACGAGTTTGAGAACTGGACCAAGGTTGTGGTTGTGTTTATTATATGCGTATTTAGCCCCAATAGATAATATTATAATCGTGGTATAATACATAATAGGTATACATAGTTATATAATACAGTCAACGTAGTTACGCGGGGGAGGAGAGATAAACAATGGAAGATTCGTTTGCATATATTATTATTATATTTTGTTATACATATATCGATCGATGAAACGGTAGACCGTGACGCCTTGGTAGCATTTCAGCGGAAGAAATATCATATTTTTTTTCTCATTCGAGTGCGTCACGAAATCGTTCATCAATCTGATGATATATTATAGCTGCCAATTTATGCTCGTCTGCATGTAGATTTTAATGGTGTTCGACAACGTTTTTTCTCGCCTCGGGTATAGAATTTTTAGATATTTTTTAATTTGTTTTTTTTTTTAAGTTACCGTGTACATGGTCATATTTAATAAAGGAGGAATAATTTTAAAACTAATACATCTCGAAAAAAAATTAGGTAGTTATTGTTCTTAATGCCGTTACTGCTGTTGCTATCATAATATATAAGTGGTTTTTAAAATAATTTAAAACGATGTGTTAAAGTAGATTTTGCCATCATTTGTTTGAAATGGTAAATAAATATATGAGTATATATTTATACCACCGAGCGTCTACCAGCTGTCTGGCGTTTGAAATACAACACGGGCTTCAAAAAAAAAAATTGTACTCTGATTCGTCATAATTCGTATTCGATTTATGCCTTCCTATGTGTAAACGTATACCTTTCTATACGAAGGACACGCCGTTTGAAATACAATATGTGACCGGCAGAACTATGATAATAGCATTTATACACGTCATGTGTATATTTTGTTCATTTAGATATAGATACCTCAACGGTATACGAATGGTGTTTTTTAACCATCTGTATATAGCGTTATACGATTTTTCGCAATATTCGGCGAGTATAGTGTTGTATATTTGTATGTATATGGTGTTATTTCCCATAGTGTTTGTCGGTTTAAAATAGTTTTTACGATCAGGACGTAAATTCACGGAAAAATCGTCTAGTTTAGTTTTTTCTAATAGCTCGTCGGGTTTTTTCGCATACTCAAGTGATTTAGAATCGATGATGGAAAACATGACGTTTCTCCGGAGCACTAAAACAAGTCTTGCTCCGACGTGTCACCAAATAAACAAGTTTAAAAAGCAAACGATCGTAAATCATATTATATAGTACATAAATATTGTAGCGGTAACGGGATCGCGTTCGTCAAATCGTGAACCTCTATTTGCTGTGTACTGTTATATTACGTACTGCCTACTGCTATTACTCGCCGCCCGTAGTATATGACCTGTATATTTTTACATTACAGAAGAATCGTATGCGTCGGTGGACGCAAATAAACGTATTCTAAAGCTAAATAATATTTAGGTAGGTACTGTACTAATACAATATAATATGATGTGTACGGCGTGCCTATTATTACGGCGATTGTCCGGTATAGCAAAAGTTTTTCTCGGAAGCCAAACTGCGAAATTATTCGTCTGTGACGCGAACGTTACATAGTAACATAATACATACAAAAAATTATAATTTGTCATTACATATTGTATGTGTATGGTTGTACAGAATGATGTTCGATTTTTATCATTATTATTTTTATCGTATTGTCAACAAATGTAATATCGAACGTTTGTCACACCGTGCGGCGCTCGTGCATATGCAAAATTCGTTTACGTCGACGACGGACGTACGTTGCCACTCGAACAAGTCCTGTTACGAGATAAACATCTACCGTTTCTGCTACAGATCTATTATAGTAGGTATCTATTTAGGTACTAATATTATTATGATTTTTTTTTTTTTTAATACTTTTTATAACTGGCGTTAATATCAATTAATATAACGATAATAAAGTCAGTATTTTGAGGAAACATTATATTACAATATTTTCTTATAAACGACATAATAATACATCGCGTGCAGTTATTCCATAAACTTTCAGTCTCCCGGAATAATATGCACATAATATTTTATTATTGTTATTATTTCAAAATGGCGGTGGAGCGCGCGTTGACCGTATATTATGCAATATGTATCGTAATTTATGTATAGGTACTTCCTTCCATACACCGTGATAAGAGCTGGTAACGACGGAAAAATTGAACTCAAATTTATTCTAGTTGTAGTAGTAATTTTTATATCTTATTATAATGTTATTTCCGTACGTAACGCTCTCGAAATTGCTTTGAACCACAGTATAAGGGGGATACGTTTCGTTGGTTCCGAGTTTAGAACAACAATCGTGTGCATATTATTATTATAATATGATGTATATTATTTTACATACTACCTATATATTATACTGCAGTCAATTTCCGCAGTTAATTATTATTATGTGCTGTTATAATTATTATAATTTTTTTTATTAGAATTTTGTTATTTTTACCGTAACTCTGTGCTCTACCGACCTGTGGCGGCGGTCATTGTATTATTCAAATCCGGTTCGGGTCGGAACTATACTCACGACGCGATGTACAACTGTGAGGGTTTTCCGTCTGGATTTCACGACTACTGAAATATCGTCGCGTTTGGCCCACGTCCGTTATATACACAATTGTCGTCGCGTAGTACCTATATTGTACGCATTCCCGTTATTTATTGCGATTATTACATACTTTTCCTTCTTCTTCTCTTCCTCCACGACGATTCCGTCGTGCCGACGTCTTATTCGTCGCATAGTTCGTCTTTATAATATTATAGTCATTTCGTTTCAGGAATAACGACGACGGACCAACAACTGCTATAATACACTGTATACATGTATCTATGTATGTGTGTGTGTATTCTTTCTCGGGGGTCTTTGAACTAAATCACGTACACCACTTTTTATTATATACACATACGGTCAGCGTGGTCTGTCGTCACGATCGTATTTTTCACGTGGCTCGACGAAAAATCGTTACCGATCCATCACCACGCGTTGCGAAATATATATTATGCTTTTCTGATGATATTATATTTTAGTATTATTATTATTGTTGAAACGCGGTGTTCACGGCCCGTGACGACTTAACTTTAACTCGGCCAATTATAACACCGTGCACACCGCCGATTGAAACGTGTTACAGGAAAATATAATAATGGAATTCCGAACAGGATATATATAATATGCGGCCAGTGTACATCCAAGGACTCCATCTGTTTTGTGCGCACGAAAGTCGGTTTTTTCTATTTATTTATTATTATTTTTTCTTTTACTACCGTTGAACTCGGATATGTTTTTTCTATTTCGATACGAACCACGCCCCCACCACCTACCTTGAACACCGTGTATAGGTATATATCGTGCAGTAATCCATCGTGGACACACCCTTAAATAATATATACGACGATAGACTTGTAAAAAACGACCTTAACTCGATTATACGGAGACGATCGTACTGCAAAAGTAGGTACGTCTTGCGATCGACAACTTGCCCAAATCGCGTTTACGGGGAAGCCTCGTCGTTGTTTGCCTACAAAATTAGTTCATTATGACAACACGGGAAGCCCGTTATGGACACAAGAGAATCCTTACGCGCGACAATTATATAATTACATAACAGGCGACGACTGTTTCGACCACGACTTTACTGCAGTATATTATTATGACGCCATTGTTTCGAGTACCTATAGTAAAGTCTGATCCCGTCTACGCTCGTATATCGGGAGAATCTTTGTGGTACTCCGATATTCGCTTCTTTTAACACGTTGATATCGATCGCCCAGGATCTAGCATCAAGATCTTATATTTAAAGAGGCTATTATAAACAAAAATCGATAGAATCAGGATGCGTAAGCGTGACGCTATCAAGTCGTTGGTGTTATGCAGGTATTTGGACATTTTGTCGTCAGGTATGAGGAAACTGAACGTCGGCTTCTCAAAGTATGTGTACGTATATAATATTAAATATATCATTACAAAATCAATGCGTATAAAAGCATTTACCTCGGTCTTGTATGTAAGCTGTACATTATTATACTCTCTGATATTTTTAAAAAAATCTACTCTTAACTGACGTTGTAGTTAGAACCGCATATAGTGATGAGTGCGCCTGTTTGTATGTGTACCGACGACGACGTTATTGTATTGTATTATTATACTTATATACACATAAAACGGCATTCTTTTCCCAAGTTGAGTAAACCTAATCGTCGTTCGACATTCACACACAATGATAATATATATCCTCTCCCACACACACACACACACACACAACGTAAGCGCGCTGTTTTGTAAACATGACGAATGCTATATCGGTTGCAGCGTGTGGGAACACAGGTCCCCCCCTCGATCCATTGTCGTCGAACTTATAACCCTATTTCGAAAAAAAACCGTATCTAATTGTGTTATGTGATGTTTTAGTATATATAGTGCATTATACGTATATTTCACTGTGGGTACGACATTACTGAGTGTATAATAAACATATAATAAGAATTAAGAAATGTTTTTGGGTAGGTGTTATCGGTGTGACCGCGAGGTGATGTTTGCGTTTCGAAACTCGTGAGCAATAATGTTGTGTGCCGTGTAGAGTAAAAAAAAGAAACGTAATGATTTTTGATTACTTTCGATGGAGAAGTGCGTATAGTATAGGATAAATTATAATTATCGCTCGGCAGTATTTTATTCATGACGTAAATTTGACAAAAACTTAAAATATGTGCTGTGACTGCAGCTGCGGTGTATAAATAATATTATAATTTATAACAAAGCATTTACGAATCAATATAGGTTTATTTGCTGTATAATATTAGGTATATACGTTTGAAAATAAATTTTTCGTTTTATTGTCAAATTATTTGTGCGTTAACATAACCGTATTTCCGCAAAAAATCAACGTACACACGAAACAACTAGTCGAGTGATATTTTAGAAAATGTTTACCTATACAAAAATCTGAAGAAAAAACACTGTTCGATTTGCGAACGACGGACAGCGGCGGCTTAAACGACGACAACTCTCTCGGTTGGCCGTGAACACAACGGCCAGCGCGATGACGGAAACCGGTAGAGGAACTTTTGCTTTCTACGAGCTATGGACGGCAGGCGCTTGTGCGTATACCCCCGTCGTACGAACGTATTATAATGATAATAATAATATGTAATATTATTATTATACGTTTATGTGGTGTTTGATTAATCTTCATCCTCGAAACCCCGGAGGCCGTGAAAACGTATATACACATTACACACTCGACGATAGTGCGCCTTCTCCCGCCATCATCATCATCGACAACGCCTCGAGTATCCCGTTGCGCTATACAGCCTCTCAGGCGCATATATATATGCTCCTATGCTATGTTGTGCGTGCGACGACTTAATGCAACGTTATTTTAATTGCAGAGTACGGCGGGTGCGTGCGCGGGAGAGGATATCGCGAGTGCGGTTACACGTCATTATTATTATTATATTTATATATATACGACCGAGCGTGATGTGTCCGGGGCGGCGGCTCGGGTTACCGCAACCTGGAGATCGGGCTTTCGCGGTTTTTTTTTTCTCTAATTCTCCGCGAGAGAGGCGACTACCTATGCTCTACGGACGTGTTGTTTTTGCGGTTGTTTATTTTACGTTGCCGAGCTTCGGATTTTTATCGCGACTCCGTGCGCGTTATGTAAAAATCGTTTGCGAAAGACACGGGTCTATATACACTTGAACTGCTGCTGCTACAGCTATATAGGAGGTCGGCGATGCTATAGCTAGGTACAGATGTGTGGTTTTACGTCGATCGCTATATATTTTATTATGTGCTATATGCGCGTATAATGTAAATGTACGTATAACCTAGTATTTGTGAGTTTGGTCGAATTGCGAATAAAATCCTCTAGTGGCCGAATATAATATCGTAATGATACACATCATATTCTCTTATTATCTCCACCTACCTGACTGCGTTAAATTCGAAAACGTGTTAAAACACGGGTGCGTTGCCGACGGAATTTCGTAATACCTATAGGTTATTATATACCTATTATATGTGTTATTGTTGTCGGTTTTTTCGTTTTTTACTCGTACGATAAATAGATCTCCGGAGCGCGCGAACTGATTGTTTGCGGCTTGTGTTATTATTGTTCGCCGCGGATAACACTGCTGCGGCACAATGAGCTCGCGGTGTCGCGCCGGCCTCGGCGGGTCATTTAAAAGTGTCGAGCACGCGACCTCGAAACGGCCTATTTGTCCGTCGAAAACAATGATTTCGAACCGGCAAAATAATATTAATAATTCGTATACAATATAATAAATCATAACAACAAAAATATTTGCGCGGTGTCGAATACGTGTCGCCGGATCGTTAAGCCCACACTACGCTTTGTCCCGCATTATATTGAGTTTACCTATGTGTGTGTAAATAAATTACATAAATTATGTATGCGCGTATGATACAACGAATTCTGCGCTCGCGCCAAGATAATAACACGGTTGTGCAACGATCGAAAAATCTGCAATTACGTCCCTCCAGTCCTTATAGACTATATATTATAGTAAAATAGTTTGCGTTATATATATCGCGTTTTGTAGTATTGAGGCTAAACACGTCACGAGTGGCGTGGAGTTCGATCGCCAAAAAAATGAATTGCCCCCGACGTGTGTACAATAATATTAGTAATAATACGTAATAATAACTATACCGTCGGTATCGCTCTCGCCTGCGACCTCTACCGTACTCGTATATTGCGGTATTTGCAGTCTCGCCACCGCTCGCACAATATCGATTTTTGCGATCATTGGAAATTCGTTCGATCTATTACTATTATAATAATATGTAAGTATTACGCTAATATCCAACTGCACGACTCGTCGGGCTTCGTCGCCACAAATTTACGAGAGATTTTGGCGACGAAACGAATCATCTCGTGTATGAACCTACCTTTCTTCGTTGACGATTGACAGATTTTAGGTCGTCTCAGTGATGTCACCATGATTTTGCTCGGGATGGAAGGATTATATACTTTGATAGTTACCAAAGAAGGCTGCTTAAATTTCTGTGAACATTTTAGACTTTTCCAGCCTTATTCATGCAAATCACAATTTTTTAATACGTTCACAGAATACTGCAGAAAACAATTTTCTTCAAGTTTCTTGGATGGGTTATTCAGAATACTCACCGAGTTGTCTGCGAGTGCAAAGACCCGCCTCCTTACCTCGCTTCGGTACCACTAGTTGATGATTTTAAAAAATAATAATAATTTATGTTTGTCGATGATGATAGCTGTTTGAACGGTTTAGGTACTTAATTTCAATAGCGCATAAGTATATAGCGCGTGTACTGTACCTACTGTATTAGGTTTTTGCTTACTAGAATAAAAAAACGATGATCGCTGCAAGTTGTTTTGTCGTTTGTTGGATAGCTGCGGAGCGTACCCAATTAGTGGTATACGGTATATAATGTAATTATAGAACTTGTTGTTGCGCTGCTTTTCATAATATATATTATATATCTAACGGAGGTGATGGTACCTAATTAAATGATTTCCGAGAACGTTACGCGTTTGTTTTAAGTCATAGAGCAACGAATCCACTTGATTACACGACGTGTATTCCTTCCGACAGTCGTGGATCCCAAAGAAATAAGTAACGATCTTGGAGGGGCTCTTGAATTGAAATCAATTTTTATTTCGTTTTGAAAGCCGATTAATTATTGCTTTTTATGTCTTGCATTGACTAATAGGTTTTATATTTTATTATATTTGCATATAGGTAGGTACACTATAGACTAGCGATGATTCATGAAATAATGTACCTAGGTACTTAATCATACCTTTTATTAAAATCTATCAGGTACACTTTTATCTTATCTGTTATGTGTAACCAGTCCATTATAATTGTATAGAATGGAAAAAAAATAATTAATTTTTTTTTTATAAACACCAAATTATGTATTATAATATACTATTCTTTATTAATTATATTAAATTGTATGATGTTTAAATTATTATAGTTTTAGGTTCAAATTTCAACATATTTTTCACGGTAACCCACTCCCTCTACTCGTCCTTTCCATAAATTCGTATTACCCCCTTTACCTATAAATATACGTTCTGGATCTGCTGCGAAGGTCGTCGTCGCCCTTTTTACTCATGTTCGCTGTCTCGCTAACGTGTCAAATTTGTCAGAACAGCCGCGGTCGACAGATTATTGTACAAACTATAATATAATAAACATAATAATGAAATAATTAAAAACGTTGCATGGTCTGTTCTATGATGACGACTAAAATATATTTCCATAATAAGAAGAAAGTCGCGGTCGTCAACATCGCACGTGTACATAACACGCGTGTTATATAGAACATATATAGGTACTCGTTTGCAATATTATGAAAATCGAGACAAATTTGGTGGAAAGAAATTTTGGGTTTCAATTGGCGAAATCGCTAAACACACAATGACCGGGTCCGTGAATATCATTACCAAGTTGCGCGTTAATTTCGTCTCTTCTCTTTTTTTGATTTTATTTTTTTCACCGTAGTCGGGGATCCGCTTTAACCCGTCCCATATTGTATTTCTAATTGCGGCACTATTGTGTTATATGACACAAAAACAATGTCTTTCATTTATTCCGTACAACCGATCGGTGCATAACGAAACACGTCATATATGATCATAACATTCATAACAAATGATCGATGTTCATAAATTCTGTATGATATTAATATCTACTGTTGTCGTTTTATATTATTTATTCATTTGTAATAATATTGATCGCCCTACGCCGTTGCGTTCGGCAGTCGTTATAAATTGTTATTATTTTTGTATACGCGTTTGTCGCGTGCGGTTTGTGTACTACGTACACCAAAGGAGCCAATGATAATAATAATAATCATAAAAATGTATAATAAGCACATAGCACATAAAAAAAAATATTTTAACCTGTCCGTTACGGTTGACCCGAGCCTCTAAAAGCACACGCAGCCATCGCCGCCATCGCACCTCGCTCTGGTATTGATCCCGCACGATGCATATTGCGTATAATGTTATAATGTATACGCAAACACCGCCGAAATGGTTTTTAATAACGATACTGATATTACATAGATCGGAATCATTATATTGTAGTAAAGCGCGAAATATATTTAATACGCATATTACCCTTGCCCCGCATTCGTGCCTAATCCGACTTGAATGTTTGTTGTTCGGTGTTGTGTATATGGATTTCCCGGTTGAATGTTTGCGCTTTTCACAGCTGCAACTCCTAGCTAGTTAATAACACGCACGCACACGGCTGGCGACGGTTGGTAGCGCCGTTTTTTATTCACTCCCAAACCTCAATAGTAATAATATTATTATAATATACATCACCGTCGTCGTCCTCGTTTATAAGTCATGCGCTACCGCCATGTCGGTCTTATTACTAGTCGTGAAAAAACTCAAAAAACTGAACGGTTTTATTAAATGTACAAATCGCTTTGTCCGCAGGAGTCAATCGAAGGCGTCGTACCTGTCGGCGTACAAGAGAGAGCCGAGGGAACGCGAGAAAGGACTTCCTAACTTCGAAGGAAGCTACAAGAGGACGGCCTCTCCGAACAGTGGCGGTCGAGGAGATGCTGCTGCGGCCGTGGAACCGCAAGGTAAGCCAAAAAAAACTCGTATTGAATCTAGTAGGATTGCGATAAAGTCATAGTTGAATTTTTATCCATATTTTTCCGCAAAAGTTAAAACGTTTGAAAACTTCAATATAATTAATTACTGTAGCATTACTAGTTAGTTCCCGTATTATTAAGTAATGCTATAACTTATATGTTATGTTTATTAGCCCTATTAAAAAGAAAGGTATTTGTTGTGTATTTATAATCTAAATTAACATAAACACTGTATAACGATTATAAGGAAACAAACAAACCGGTTTTTAGGTGAATATTATTAAAATATTTCATTTTATAATATAAATAATAAATTCGCCCTACGATAGTATAGGTGATTCCGCCGGAATGGTTTCGGCCTTGGAGATAAACAAATACTAAAAAAAATATTGGTAGTAATGTTTCGGTTGTACGCGATGCAACTATTAGATAACGTTTCGAACGTGAAATGAAATCTTGGCACAAAATTCGATTAATAAACATACTTGTTTCCTTCATTCATATACTTATTTTATTGGAAAAAAAAAATAGCTTAATTGAAACCTTTTATTTTTTGATTCCTATAAACATTCTTATTTTTTATCTTACAAAAACCACATGCAAACCGTTATTATTCCAAATAGAAAAAAAGTTATAAAACAACGATAAGGATTATTAGACTAAAAAAATGGCACATTAATTCGTTTTATAATAACCTATATGTACTGTATGTGTGCGTGAACAGATGTGGAAAACGTGGCGCCAGACGGAAGCGATTGCTGCAACAATCTTTTGGATTCGGGCGGCGGTCGATTGCAATCTCTGCAGTTGGACCACCACCACCACCACCACCTCCACCACTTTAACAACAATAACAACAACACAGCAACTAGTCAACAACAACAGTCGTCGCCCGGCAAACAGCAGCAGGCCGTCGACGCAATGGCCACGGCCGTCACGCCGCCATCGCCGCCACCGCCCACGGTGTTGTCCGAGCGGCCGGTCGTCGATCAGCCGGCGCAACAGCAACAACAACAGTTGTCGAAAACTCTGCCGCGCGCCAACAATTCGGTCGGACAGGATTTCAAACGGTCGTCCCGGACGCCCCGCACTCAGTCGGACCCGTCCAACATGCCCAACAAGGCGGACTCGGCCATCACCACGTTGCAGCTGATGATGATGCCGCCGCCCCGACACTCCGAGTCCGCGTCCAGCCTGCAGAAACGGTCGCAGTCCGACCTGTCTCAGGTCGGGTCCACCGAGAGCGGCTATAGCAGCCTGTCCTTGAACGCCCCGTCGCCGTCCCACTCGCCCACCAGACTGTCGTCCGGCGACTTCGTCTCCGCCGCGCCACCGTTACTGGTCCACTCGCCGTCGGCCGCGGCCACCGCCGTCGCCATCGCCACTGCCGGTGACCTCGACGAGTGTTGCACATCTTCTACTTGGCACACGGCGGAGCCCGCGGTCGCCGTGACCGCCACTGACCACCGTTACCGCAATCCGGTGTCCAGGAGCTGTTCGGCGGTGTCGTCGGATACCGCCTCGCAGACGGACGTCAAGTCTGTCGCTGGCGGCACCCCGTCGGTAGTCCGGCGCAAGTCACCCGAAGAGATCGAATGCGAAGAACTGTCCCGCGATCTCATCAGCCACCTGTCACCGTCCGACAAACTCCACAACATACTAGGTGAGTTGATGTTATAACATATATTATATAGTCTATAATATTTAACTTAGTATAGCTTATTTAGACCCGTTTTTCAATTGAGTTTAGGTACTTTTTAATATTATAGATAATATATACCTTCTTATTTATACAGTGTTGAGCAAAATAACTTTTTATGATCGCGATATTTCAATGGACTATCTCAATAGTTTTAAAATCAATTTTCATTTCAATAATAATTGTCAACTATGTATACTTTATAATCATATACAATTGTTTTGCCCTGCAACACTGGTGGATGAGACGTGTATCTGTTTGTCTCGTTTTTCACTGATCTATATTTAAGTACTACACAAAATCTTTAATAAAACCTTAAACCTGTAATATCCACTAAACCCGTGTGTATTATATTCTAATCTATCGTGTCTTATTCATTTTCTCGCTGCTTTTTGACGCGCAGAAATAAAGGACAAAGGTAAACATCGTTATTCGCGTACCCATTCGTTATCCGCCTAGTCTGACCTCGTCACATCATCTATTCTGTTTCAGCTCCCGGACCGGACGTTAAACGTTCTACTGACTATGTTTCTCCGTTGTTCCGCATGGACTTGATGCCCAGGTCCAGAAATTCGGTCGCCGAAAAACTGATCGACTGCAGTAACATCGACACCACGAGGTAAGTCAAGTGTTTTGTTTTCTTAAAAAGCTGTGTTACTTTCTCACAACAAACCTACAATATACATCGTGTCCGCGGTGTCCGTTACAAACCGTTCACAAATAATATAATAGTTTAATGTCTGCTCGCTTCCTTATCGTCCAGTACAGTAAAGTCGGTGTGCGATAAAACTCGTGGACAAAAAAACGTGATTGGTTGATCCTACTTATTTGGCAGACTTGACGTATTTGACTCAGTGCCATAATAATTATTTATAATTGTACTATTATAAACGAATTAATATCGTGCGTTGGCACTTACCGCCTATGCGTGTATACAAAATTGAATAATAAATTACTATAATACGTGACATTACCTATTATACAATATAGGTACATCAATTGTTTGACGTTCGTTTTATGAAGACCTAGTACGCGACGTGACGTTATCGACACGAGCAATAAATTCGCAGAATTATTGTCGAGTGGCGATGACTGATTGGCACTGTGTGGGGTAATTATGGCGATGATGTTTTATGGTAATACGATTTTTTAGTCAAATCCCGGTGTGTATAGCGGTCGAGTTAAAATAAATGCAGGTATAATGAATGTGACGGAATTATGTATGCGTAAAATACACAAAGGAATATGTAAAGTGGTGTGTAAACGACGACGCTTCGTCCGTAGGTACATAATATACAAACAACATGCATATTATTACAAATAACTACGTTCGAGTGTTTAACGACGATCCTGTATGCACCCATTGGCTTCGGAATAGGTAATCCTCAGACCGTGTATAACTGGTAACCGCCGTGATATACTTAACGCAACCCAGCTCTAGTAGATAATCCCAACAGAATTCAACGAAACGTCGTCGTAATATAATATGTTCTATACGTCCCATATAATACCAGTCATAAGTCGAAAAACGTGCGCTTTTAAATCCGATATTAAATCACATTCAAAAGTGTTTTGGTAGAATATTTTTGTGCCTACCAAATTGGGGACAATACGGTGTGCGTGCATTGAACCAAACGAAAATGTAATAAACGTCACCATGTCGATCGACTTAAGTGACTCGGAGCTTAGGGTACCCCTAATACAAGGCATCGAAATTCTGTAATATATGTTTATTATTATTTGAGGCACCCAGAGTTTACTATAATATAGTTTGTGAGTATCTGCAGTTTAAAATTTTAAATTACTTTCAATTTCGTTGTATTATTACTTTTTGGTAACTGTTAATTATTTATTGCACGTTGATCTATACAACAATAAGTTTTGTATGACATTTTATCATCGTATTATCGAACTATGTGTGTACTATGCCTTATCTATATTGCCATATGCACACTCCTCACGTATAGGTATACTCAAGAGTCAAAATGAGTATACTGTTTATATTTTTTTTATCACTATTATTCTGAATGGTAACGAACGAGTGGCACTTTCTTTAAGCACATACCATGCACACGTATATTCGTCTGATCAGTACGTGCGGTGCAATCATCTTGAATATATCGTCGCTTTATTCTTATCCGGTCTCGATTTATTTTTATGCGTATAATACCTACCTAATAAAATAAAAATATATAAATTGTAATCTTCGGTCAACGGTGATGGCCAAACTCGGTTAAATTACTCCCATTGGACGATGTCGTCGCGTTAAAATGAAATCGAACATTTTTAAGTACGTGTACTTATTTGTAGAGGTCAAATTAAAATATAATTCGTGTTTTTTACTATAATTTTATAATTTATGTTACGTGTGGTTTAGGCACTAGTTTTTAATGTGCGACTATATAACACAAACCCATAAAAATACTTAACATTCAGTCCCCAAATTTTATCGCTCGCATTTTTAATTTTCCCGTAAGTACATTAAACTCGTACCGTACGCTTTAAATAGAGTGATCATTATAATGTCCCGTTCGAATAATTATCATACATTATTATTATCGACTTCATTATACCCGCACCGCAAATGGCTGATATTTTTATAACGGTAACAATACATAATAATTTTATGTAGGTATCAATTATACATTAATACAGTTCACGTTTACGAATACAACCACATAAATTTGTCATAGCAACTGATGACTTTATTTTACAAGACAATCAAATTTACCTATTAAAACATTCATCCGTCCCATCCGTCTTATAACCTATATATATTCCGCATGTCTATCGGAGTTGTCCTAATAAACCTATACAACTTATTCGTGTTGTTAAAAAATTGTTTCTATTATATAGGTACTTATAGAGAGTTGATATTATTTAGTTATTACATGATACCTGACTAAGATATTTTGGTTTACATAAAAAAAAATTAAAAAATTAATGGATTTGTTCCCAGCAGCACAAACACCTCCACAATCAGCACCTCCTCATCTACCACCGCCGCCGGACTGTCGGCAAACTCATCCTACTACACTACGTCCGAACCAAAGGCGAAACTCCTGAACCTGCAGCACTACAGCCGGCAGATACAATCGCCGTCCGAATGCAATGGAATCGGAAACTTGCAAAAGAAAAAGGTAAAAAATACAAAATTCCAAAATATTATAATATATGATTTTATTATGATGAACGATGTTTAAGACTTGTATATTGTATAGATATAATATTTAAGTGATAATTACGCAACAGTATACTTATTTTCATAAAAAAAGTACATCCACTTCCAGCTAATAATAAAAATTGTATTTTTTTTTCAGGCGGACCTAGTGTCTCGACTAGACAGAAAGCTTAAGGTACTCCGAGATGAACAAATCGCGCTGGCCGAAGAGACGACACTAAACGAGGCTCTAGGCGTGTCGGTGGCCGATCGGGTGAAGTCTGTGGCCAAGCCTCAGGAAGCCAATAAGTTCAAAACTCACGTACAAGAAGTTGGCCACATTACCAGCCTGCTATTAAGCCTGAGCGGACGTTTAGCCCGAGCGGAAAATGCACTGCTCGACTTGGACACAGATCATCCGGAAAAGGTAAAAAAAATAATAATAATCGTTAGTATAACTATTAAAACTGTGTATAAGTTAAATATGTAAAATTGTGATCGACGGTATTCTTTTTTTAAACAGTTCAAAGTTTAATATATTTATATTTTTTTCACGTGACTCTTATTGTGCTTGGTTACACAATATAGTTCATTCGAATGAATCAATATCAGGTTAACGTATGGTCACCCAACACGGTATAGTGGCATGCGATTGGCCCATTAAATTTTAACTAACCCTTGCATTAATCATGTTTTGTACGACCTGGTATAAACTACACGTATTATAATAATATAATTATAGTGCATACTGTGCATCATAAATGTTTCTACAAAATCAGTATTAAACCAAAAAATCCATCGGTTTTTCTTGGTTTTGTTTTAATTACAATTTGACTATATAATGCATACTTCCCTCCAACTTAGTGAACTCGTATCTGAGTGTGTACTGAGTTATGAATACACTGTAATATAATCGATACTTATTGTTTATCTAAGTTTAATTTTTCCGTCGTTATAATCGGCAAAGGTTAATTTTTAGTAAACGACCGGGCTGAAGTGCAATCTTTCTCCGACTGTTTACCCGGGGAATCATAAGTTCCTACACGAAAATAGCTGGTGGACAATGACATACGTTAATTCCTACATATGTGATGTGTAAGTTCCTACACGAAAAAAAAGGTACGCGTGTAAGTTCCTACACTAAGTATATTATAAGTTATCAATCTACGTCTATAAAATACTGACATACATTTTAACCCTTTATTCTATATAATATATAATTTATAAGCTATCTATTTAGTTTAATTTAATAATTTAAAAAATAATAATTCATTTTTTTTACAATAAATGATAAATTATTATTATATTACAATTATTATTTTTTAAATTATTAAATATTATATAGAATGCACTGCTTATATTTTTTTCACAATAAATGTTGAATTATTATTTTTAAAATTGATAATATTTATTAGGTAAATTATTAAATATTATAAAAAATTATTTATTATATAGAATAAAGAGTTAAAATGTACGCCATTATTATAATATGATATAACCGATATTAGATTGATAACTTATAATACTCCCTTAGTGTAGGAACTTACACGTGTACCTTTATTTTACTGTGTAGGAACTTACATATGTACCTTATTTTATCGTGTAGGAACTAACATATGTATATCTTGTTTACCTGCTAGGTCTCGTGTAGGAACTTACATTCGCCCGCTTACCATACCCCCGTAAGGTTTTCTATGGTTTTCTATATTAAACGGTCTATATGATTAATGTCGTTAGCTTATCTTTATTGTGCTAATAACAAGTCAATTGACTTATTATAATATAAATTATGATATATAGTAATAATAAATATAACATTTTTCCATTTGTAGAAGGCGCTGGAGGAGAAAAAGTGCAAGTTGACAGATCAACTAGAAGAGGCCAAGGAGCTTAAGGAAAACATCGACAGGCGCGGCGACTTTGTGTCGACCATACTGAGCCGGTATCTGACGGCCGACGAGTACTCAGACTATGATCATTTCATCGCGATGAAAGCCAAGCTGCTGATCGACGCACGAGAGATTGCGGACAAAATACAGCTGGGCGAAGAGCAGTTGCGCGCGCTCAAGGAAACCCTCGAAGACTAAAATTAAATATATTAAACGTTAACGCGTTCAAAATAGATGTTACATAATAATATAATTTAAATATATGTTTATGTGATAGGTGCAGTAATATATATATAAAAAAAAAAATTTAATAAATAAAATAAAATAAATTACAATAGGATGACAAAAATCATAAAATATAATATATTATATAGTAAAACAAAACCGCATTTGAGCGTGTGTGCATGCGGTTGAAGGAACACTTTGTAGAAAATAACATTTTGACTGAAACACAAACGATTTAAACGGGGTTAGCCCGTCAGATCTCTACAATCAGAACGCCTCACGTCTTATCACTTCTCTCCCCCCTCTCCCAACCAATCGCTCGTACGTCGAAGTCGCATCGGCTCCATATACGTGAGTGTTTGTGTATGTGTTTTATACTTATTTACTCTCGAACAACGTGTGTGTGTTTTTTTAATATTTCTGTGTAAATAGTATTATATCTACTCGAAATCTTATAGGTCGAGATGAGCATAACTTAGTCATATAGTATTTTATTGTTTAACCATCTAAAACGGTCGTCTCTAGTCGACGAGACCCGTCTCCCGCCCGTCCCATTGGCGATGTCCCGTCAAAACATGATGATGATAATAATAATAAATTGTAACACGATATTGTGCTGTAATAATATCGTGTTCATTTGCTACGGCGTGCGGTAAGGATTTATTTTTTTATTTATAAAAGACGAACGGTAATTTTATTATTAGATCGGATAATCAAACTGCTATTCGGACCCGCTGTCCACACACGGGAACGCACCATCCCCATCACACCATTCGCCACTCCGATTTCGAATCGCAAAAGTCGCGGTTGTCGAATGTAACGGAATAAATAGGTACAAACAAATAAAACCGAAATAATATCTATCATACTGTAACGATGTGTAATAACTATATTATTTAATATTATTGTATGTGTGTGCGCGCGCGCGTGCGCCCCTTGTACCTCTGTGCAGAGATGAATTTATAATAATAATATATCGTAGTTTAATATTATATTATTATTAATTTTAAAAGTCTTAATTTATCCTTGTTATGCATTTACTGTAAATATTTTTAGTGAAATGTATTGTTAAATCTAACATAATATTGTGTTGTATTATAAACATTAGAAACAGTGTATGTGAGTGTTGTACAGATTTTAATGAAGCAAATATATTAATATAGTGAACCGTCTTGGTGCTATAATAAAAAAATGATTTTTACGTTTTATTTTATATTTTCCGCCCCAGTTTTCTTCTTTACGATGCCTATACTACTTTTTCCTCGTTCTCGTGAAGACTGTGTGTCAATAATCAAATATTATGTAGTTCGAGTAATAAATGACGAGTCGCGGGCGCCTTACCGTTTTTTATATGGGAGTATATAACTGCTAAGAATGTACCTATGTGATAATTGTAATATATACAGTTTATATGCCGTAAACAAATTATATGATGATTATCATAGTTTAATATAATATATTATGTATGTATCAATCTTATATTCTTCAAATTTAGATTATTAGGATGCCGATTTCTCCCGAGGCAAACAATATTTGAAGAATCGAGTTTTTTTTATAATATAATCATCATTATTTTATGTACTAGTCATGTGTGCAAAATAAATTTCATTCGACACATATCTTAATGTCGGCCAATTTAAATCAAAAAACAAAATATAGTAAATAATACAACTTAATTTTTTTTTAATTCATTATTAATAATATAATGTACATGTCTATACCCACTTGGGTTTATTTTACTTTAAAAAATGTAATTATATTTAAGGGGCTCAGGAAAATTATCCTAAATGCCCTATTACGGCTTAAATCCTTGAGTTTCTCAATATAAAAAGTTATTAAAATTCGAGAACAATTTTAAATTTTTAAATGAATTAAAATATTATATTATACTGTTGTCTGTAATTATTAAAGCAAAAATAATATTTGGGTTGCCATTATTGCATTTTAAAATTCTTAAAATTTTCGACGTTAAGTAATGTCGTGTTCAAAATTATTGGAACAATTCTCGTTGCGATATATCTTATGCGTCTAATTTTATCATCGTGTTGAGAAATCCTAAAGAATTATGGTTAGAAAATAATAATTAATAAATTATAATATAAGTAACATGTTTATTAGGTATTGAATATTTAGATTGCAATGCAGCCATGTGACGGTTTGATTTTGATTGCACATATTATTACCTATAATATTATTTATTATTACTATTACTTACTACAGTTATTTTATATTATATTATGTTTCATTTAAGTATCAGTTTTCGTATCACATAAACCAAACACGATGTCAGGTCACGAGATCGTATGAGCGCGATTAGAACGCTATACTTATATGAGATGGCCTATAATGGGTAAGTTTGTCCCTGGTTGTGGGTGGGTGGAGGACTGGAATTATATCTCGAGGTCGCTTCGCAAACACGCAATGGCTTCTCCTTTCTTATGCATCGTTCAAAGCTTTATTTTTAAATACACGCTACAAATATATATTACATTACCTACCTAGTCGTTATTTGATTCTACAGAAATATTTTGTTCCGATTTTCTAATCCTCATTTAACCTATATAATACATGTATACATAATATATTATACATTTGAATACTTGATGTACACAAACGTATAGCATAGCTAATTAATACCATTAACTATTTTATTACAATCAGAGTTTGTACAAAAAAACCGAAATGTAGTCCAATAAAACCAAGTCTATTTAAAAAAAAAAAAAAAAAAGTGGGTAAATGGGTACCGCTGTGCTGTAAATTAGGTGTCGTGTGGATCACTATTATATACTATAGGAGAGTTAAATTTGAATCCAATGATAATTATCATTGTATACGAAAAACGATTCTGAACGAAGATGATTTATCAGCCAGGTGGTTTATGTTTTAATGGTCTGAATACATCAAAATTTAAGTTTTTT
>VUJU01003185.1:11113-28454 GCA_009835225.1 Aphis craccivora | reverse complement strand
GGGCCCTGTATACCGGTATGAAAATTGGCAACAACGCTTAAAACTTCGTACGCAATCGTGTAGTTAAAAATCAGGTAAAATCGTACGGAATCGTGTTGCTTAAAAAGTTATCGCCGATAACGAACGTACGCAATCGTGTTTTACCCTTCCAGAGTTCACTAAAAAAATAACCGTCCTGCAGTAGAGTCGCTTTGTAATCTGTATTATCACAATTTTCCAGTAGTAACAATTGTTTTTTCAATCTATCGGCACTACCTTTTCATAATACACACATACACATATAATATTATAATTATAGTTATATGCATAGATATAAATATAATATAACAATATTATAGTCCACATCATCGATTAATTAAATATCAAGTTTTGACTAAAAATTACAGTATTATTATTGTACCTATAATACAAAATTCAAGTAGGACAACTAGGTAGTAGGTACCGAAATCCAACCAAAGATTTTTTTATTAGCAATAAATGCACATGATATATTATGTTGAAATTTAGAAATACCATTTATACAAAATAATATTATTAAATTATAATTTCTGAGTAAACAAAGACCTGGTACCTACCTAAGTCAATATAATAATAATATGATAAATAGTAAATACAAGTGAACATCACCAATCGAAAAGCATGCTCAGTATAGTTTCAGCTTTTATTAGATTTATTTACATCAACAGCTATGAGTCAAGCGTATATTATACTTGTTTTAAAATTACTTGTAACTTATAGTACCCCATGTACATAGTACATAGGTATAGACTCCTATACAAAATTATTTATTTATTTATTTCATTTTGTGGATTATCTCTCATTTTATTGTACATAAAAAAAAAAATAAAAGACATTTTACTTATAAACAAAAACTAAAAACATTGAATACAATTGGTATTAATATATATATATTGTAAATTAAACAGTTTTTTTTAATATACCTACCTATTTTAAGTTTAAAATATTTATATATTTATCTAATATTTAGGTACCTACCTATTCTTTAGTGTTTCAAAGTTACTGATTTTTTTATTTGGTTAATGTTTTATTTTAGATAATTATTACATTTTAATATAAATTTATGCAAATTATAAAAATTAGTTTAAAATAAAATGAATGAACATTTATATTGATTGCTAATCTTCATATGATGAGAATGGGTTGTACTGTCGTTTAATAATCCAAACCTTTTGTCTACACATATTAAAAATTAAGAAATTGTATTTAAATAAAAAAAAATTCCAACGACGCACCAAATAGATAGGTAAAATCGAATTATTAATTTTCACTTACCTGAAAATGTAGACCATTGATAATTAATTAATAACATAATTGAGTATTGTAGCATTATTAATTTATAAATATGTTTTATAAGTTATAAGTTATAACTATTCAAGTGGCTCTTGAAAATTTAAGTAGTAGGGATAACTCTAATATAATGATAATTACTATTATGTATTATCAATAGGTAACTTAACGAGTCAATTAAAGTTTATACTATGTTTGTGTACTGTTTGTATACTGTATGTATATTGTCTAATATAATATATTATATAGATTTGAGAGAGTATAGTGTTACAGTGGTCAGTGACACGTTAATACATTTAAATGAGATCAATGTCCACTAGTCGGTGAAACTGAAACAATGGTTATACTATCGTTTGAGTCGGCAAAGTTTGTCAACTAGAACGTTCATGAAAACAAATAAAAGAAAAATAAGAGAATGAATGTAATTGAAAAAATAATATTACATTTCTCAGTAAATCACTATTCACTAATAAGTAATACCTAAATGTACAAGAAATTCCTTTGAAAACAATAGTATATTTGCCTGTTGTTATTCTTAATTCTCAAATACATATAAAATGTGTATCTTTAAAATGTAAAACGATATTGTGTATTTATTATTATTATTTATTATATTTATAATATATATATATATATTATATATAAGTCGACTATTTCTATTACCTACCTATGTAACCAAAAATTACAAACGACATTCGGAAACTATTTTTTTAAACATAATAATATATTTCTCAATAAACTAGCAATACTTATAATCTATATTCCAAGTTTAAAGCATGTTACCCTTAATTTTTATGCAAAATGTATATGGGTCAGTAGATCCACCCTTTTGTGAATAACCACTGTATTCAAGCAACCGTTAAAATTATTCTTTTATACATAATTTCGAGACTATACACAATACACCATCATTGTGCCATAACGTGCATTAAGTCTAGAATATCGTTCGTGTCATGTCAAATATTTTCCCATGATATTAGTTATTAGTGTCCTTACATAAATGATGTACACGAGTGTTCTTTATGGTCAAAGGTTTTCCGAATGCTTATCATTATGTACAGTTGTAAGGCACACGTAACGCAAAGAAGAGGATAATATAAACCCACTATAACAAAAGTCAGTTGGCCGAATTTTGACCGTTCATTTATTTTAGGTATTTTCAAATATTAGTTAATTTTATCATCGTCATAAATCTATAAAAATTAATCATAATGCCGATCTCTAATGTTTGATATTATAATTTATAATTTATATTTATTTAAACTCTAGGAACTTTGAAGTAATAAACAAATACGTTCTCCTATTGGCTATTAATATCAAATAATATCACAGATTAAATAAAATCTAATCAATAAATCTGTTTTATTTAATCTGTGATAATATGTTTATCGGTAAAAAACGACACGCCAATAAATGACAAGGTAAAAAACGTCAAATGCATTTTACTTTAAAATTACAAATATTAGTTAAAGTTTAAGTATATTATAAGTCAGTCGCTAAAATAAATTAGTAAATAATAATAAAAATAAATCATAATCACTATATAATAGTTGTTATTTGAAATTCGGCATTTAGTTCGATCAGACCAGGATCGGTAGACTCCGTAAATTGCGTTTCCCGTATGCCACTTGTGAAACCTCACCTTCCTTTTACTATTTTTTCATTATAGCAATAATATTTGGTGCATAGACCTCCCGAAACCTCTATGTAATAGCCTTTCAAGCCCTATCTTTTATGCCTTACCACAAGACTTGATTTAATAATATTATTATCAGGTCGATGACTTACCGTTATTGAACTGCAGACGTATTAGCCTTTGTTTTTTGATAGATACCTACATGTACGTTATCATGGACGCGAGAGGTCCTTTATCATCGTCTATTAAACATGCGTGCTAAGATTTAACCTTTCAGTTTCTCATGCTAACTGTTGTTCTCACATCGTTATCTAATATGACCAGCGCATATTATATCGACGCCCCCAACGAAAAAGGACGTATAACTTACTTTTTATAATTTTTCAGTTTATCCGATTATCTTGTTAGGTACGTTTTTTGCTTGTTTTTCCACGAAAACGGCGGTATCTCTATTCTACCAAGGAGCTTATGAACATCAAATAGTTTATAAATTCCCAATATTGCTCTACCGCCGAAAACAGACGTATCTTTATTAGTTACCTCCTTTTAAAATAATATTCCCCGCGAAAAGAGACGTAACTTTGTTTCTATGTTTAAAATTTGTTATAAACAATACAAACCACGAAGTATATTAATATATTATACACGCTTTCGACCTCCGTGCTTCTAACTTAAATAATAATAATGGTATTAGATATTATGTACAAGCCGTCTCGCACTTTCCTCATCTACTATTATGTCACCATTAGGTTACTCAAATTCAGTGTGACCTTTGCACAAACTATATTTTCTTTTATGTGACTTAAAATCTGTCTAAACAATTTATCGATTTAACTTGTGTATCTAACCCATGCCGTGTCATCGTATGTTTGACGCTAACCGAATCTATCTGACGTTTTTTTGTGTGCTGCTCCTTTTTACGGTAAATTTTCACGCCTGTTACTCGTGTCTACGTATGGCCAATCACCTTTTAAAAGCTGGTCGATAAGTTACATTATTTAATAGCACTGTGTATTTATTTTACAATAATGAATTAATATCGTGGTATCTACCTAAAATCGTAGGACACAATAAATTGGTGACGAGGATTATCTGCAGCTTATTTTTTCCTTGTTAACATATTTAATTTCGTTCAGTTCGTAAATCATATTATTTTGCATCACATAAGCATTGCCAAAACATGTCCAATGAGCAGACTACGACAACCATCACTGTCACTTGAATAATTGAATATTGTTTATTTTTCTTATTTTTAATTTAAAATAAGACGTTCCTAAACGGCCATAACTAATTTTATATCTACATCATATATTATAGGTACGAATATTATTCTAAGTTTTAAAGATATCTGTTACTATGCATGGTTTAGTTAAAAACAGTTCTGAAGACTTTCAAAATGTCTGATGTGACATTTTTTGTTGATAATCTAAAACTTTCACAACAAAATTATATTGATTAGGAATTATTTTTACGTGTGGGAAAATGATTGATTGTAATGGTTATCGTCATCTATCATTGTCTCAAAAGTATAAATATATATTCAAATTATCGACTTGTGTGAAAAAATCAATAACTTCGAATAATATAATATTAATTACCAAATAATATAAACCAAACGATTTATTACACTTAAATTTTAAACACCAAACACAATTACACAAATAATTTATTTTTGTTTTTATTCATTACGATTTAAATATTATTAAATATTTACGATTTATAAGTGTTATTTTATGCCTTACCTATAGTAATAAGTTATAAATAATAATTAGTGGATGATATTTAATTTATTTATGTAAATTAAAATTAAATGCTTTTTATGTATTTAACAATTTGATATTTTTTACAAGTTTATAGCAAATGTACCTTTTATGAAATAAATTATGGTTATTTTTTAATTTTTTTATTAGTTATATTAATCAAAACTAAGCCCTATACTAATAAAAATTACTAAAAAGTATTTATATGCTTACTATTTCTACTATTAATTGTATTAAAAAAAAAAAAAAATTTTCAGTGATTAATGTGATGACGATGGACTCATTTTTTCAATTTTTTAGATAAATAATAATAAATAAAATAGATATTAAGAGTATTTTGGAAAAATACATCTTCAAAATTTTAATCCATTCAAGTCTTTAGTCTATACAATATAAATATAAATTAATTTGAATCCTAATTTCACATTCGGGAGTTTCCATGTTTACAAGTATTTAGATTGCAATAAATGTATACTTATATGTGTGTGTTACGGTCAAAGTGAGAATTTGGGAATTGTGCATAATGCCCGATTTTCGAGGGCAAAGTTGGAATAAGTTAAGACGTTGATGTATACACATGTGCATTGTACAATTAGATAGGTTAACTTTACTGCAGATTAAATATTAAATATATATTGAAAAAACATCTGACTAAAATTTTAGTAATCATAAAAATAATATGAAATAAACGCTTCAAATATTAGTTGACTAATAATAGTTTTTAAACCTATTATTAACATAGGTACTCGTAGGTATCTGTTACTACTAAAGAATAAATTGAATAGATATATGTATAATATAATATATAAATACAAATGATCTAAAAAGTGGTTTGACATGAATATTATTTATTATTAAATTATACTTAATATTTATATTAATAAATTAATACTGGGACTCGGACTCTGTAGCAAATGTTACTTTTTAAAGGAGTGTGAATATTCTTATTTATAAAAATGTTTTAAATCGTTCTGATTTCAATGAAGTTAACTTTATTTTGCTTTTTTTCACTTAATGTGCTTTTTTTTTTTATTATTATTTATTATGCTTAATAAACCACCCCCAAAATTTGAAATTGGAGCATTATTTCGACTAGTTATGCTGTACACAGACACAAAAAAAATACACATCATTGTAAAATCAATACATTCATCACTTCGTTTAGAATCAAAAAAATACCTACAATGTAATAAACATTTATTTTTTATTTTTTTTTTAACTGCATATATATTACAGCTTAAATTATACTTTGGAGTTATTTAAATTTATAAACTATTTAAAGGGAACTGTGTGATATAGTTATAAATGATATTATAATATTGTATTTATTATCTAATCTAAAATTTTTTCATTAAAAATAAATTTAGTCTTAAAATGATGATAATATCACAACATAATCTAAGATTACATCCTGTTTTTTATGCGTAACAGTTAAAAAGCTAATATGTATTAGCTAAATGTATTATAAGTATTTCAAACTACATTTTTGAACAAAAATAACGTTTATATGAATGAAAGTAAAGGCTACTGAATTTTATTCTGTCTATAAAATTTAAAAAATCAACGAAAATTGTATTCGAAAATGTTTGAATTACAACAATTAAATTAAGATAAAGAAAGAAAATTTAAAACCTTATTTTATAAATTTTCTTTTTCTTTTTCATTAAAATTGAGTACCTTTAATATTATTTTAGTTTTAATCGCAATGTATGAAATTAATTATTATAAACCACCAGTTATGAGTCACAAAATCGAAAATTTCAGTTGTCCTATTAATAGTGCAAAAAAAAAACAAAATATTTTGAAAATTTAACCGTGTACAGATAACGCTAATATAAAAATTTGTAAAAATTTCAAGAATTTAAAGTGATTAGTTTTTGAGTTACAACTATATAAAATAATTCAATTTTTTTGAAAACAGTTGGAAAATTCTTACTTTTGACCTCTATAATTCACCAAGAATATTTACTTTGAAATCGGTAACGACTTTTTTTAAAAGTTTGAAATTTAAGCATTATATCGACAAGTTATGATGTACACTGTACACAGATACAAAAACAACAAAAAACACACATCATTGTAAAATCAATACATTCCATATTTCGTTCAAAAACCAATATGAAGAAAGAAGTATTTTAAATTATATGAACGGCATATAATATTAATATATTTAGAAGTTCCATTTTAATTCAATTTAATACCAATCTTATTTTGAGTGGAGTTGTTAAAACATTAAGGTTTAACATTGAATTAGCTGTCAATTGATTTAATTGTAATACCAACAATGTAAAAATAAAAATTTTTGTTAATTATTTGACATCACTTAATTTAATTAATCAAAAAAAAGTTTTAAAAACATATTTTAGTACTCATAGGTACCTACTTGTAAGTTATTCGATTTCGATATTAGACTTTTTTCGATAACTTGAAAAAACTCGAATTTTTACAAATTATTGCAATAGGTACCTACATTTAAATGTCCAGTAGTTTACAATTCCTGTTTAAAACCTTAAAACCCCAATAAAATAATAAATAAATGTTTGACAATAAATTATTGAAGAATAGTATGGTACCTATTAATTAAATATTTTATGGGTATTTACGATTACGACTGCAGGATTGATACCTACATTGTCATTTCTTTCAGTTAGTTAATCGTTCAGTTTTCAGAATTTGGATCGTTTGCATATAATTATCTTTCTAGTCTTTAATTATTCAATAAAATTATATTAAGTACATTTTGGAAAAATTAATTTAATTAACAAATAAAAATGTTATGATGATATTGAAAAAATATTAATGTTATAAAATGTGCAATGTGTATGGTACTACGAGCGCCATCTAGTTTAAAATTCTGTTAACATTTTTATTTTAATTTTTTATATTCCAAAAGGCCGCGGTGGTAGTTTTAAGAGTTTAAAGAACTATTTAATTTTTTTATATAGTTCATTAAAACATATTATCGTACTTAATAAACATATTAGTTCATTTTTTTTATTTCTTAAAATAATATACAGTTTGATACTCTTGAATTAAATTGTGTTAAACTTACTTAACACTAAAACTTCATAATATGTAAGCCGTAAGGAATGAAAATGTTATATATCTTTGTGTCTCTTAAAATATTATATAATATATTATATATTAAATACTTAATATAGATTACAAGAAGAACAATTAGCCAATCATGTTTCTGTTGATAATAAAGAACTTTTATAGCTGATAGGTACACATTTTAACTTTATAATTAAGATAAGTTTTTCTGAAAACACTTTAAAATTGAATGATTTTTTCATACTCATGTCTCATCACTAATCAATACAATATAATATTTTATTTCTACGATAAATTATTGTATACGATGAAAAATAATGTAAAGCCTAAAGAGTATTGGTTTAATTTTAATATTTAGTAACCAAATTTAGCAAATATTTATTTTAATATTACATTAAAATCTTAGTAAATTTCGTATTTATTTTCCGATAATTTTAAAATGTACTAACCATTCACAAATTTAACCTCTTATGAATATCAAATACTGACTAGATCCAATTTTCTACAAAAAAATTCATCAAAGTTGATGATCAGAGGCCAGAGCATTTTATTGTTGTTAGACACAAATATAAAAAAATATTGTCAAGTGAGTAGGTTATCACTCTAGTGTACATTAGGCGTCAAGTGGTTCACTATTATAGGTCTGTTAAATTTTAATTAAATAATATTATAATATTATACTACAGTGTACACTGTACAGAAGGATCTAGGTAATGCGGCCGTTCGATAATCCGGTACGTCCAGTAATCCGATTATATTTTATTTTTATTATTTCGTTTAAATAACCATAAAATTACTATAGAAAACTATAAAACTAAGTACTAACTGATTAAATGTAATGTACATAATATATTTCCTGTTATATTTTAAAACACAAACTGTAATATAATTTATTATTTATCCTAAAATTCTTTTTCAAAGATATGTACAATTATTATACATATAAGTCTATCTATGAAAGTCGTGAATCGTGATAGGTATATCAAGATGTGGACACTTATATATTATGATGGTTATTCACCAATGGTTTCAATAATGACGTACTACATTTTACATCTAAAAAAAAAAATGTAACTGCTTAATTATTATATACCTGCTGGCTTCTATTAATTAAGTATTTTATAAAAACACCAAACATAAATTATTAATAATTATTGATCATTAATTCTTTAATAACTCTAAATGTTGTACATAGTATTTAGGTAGGTATATTATCTGACAATTATTATTGTAATTTTGTCTTTATAATTTAAATTATAGATAACTGCAAAGGTGATCGATTTCAAATGAATTTCAAATACATTTCAATTCGATTACATCGTTGATATTATAATATTATATTTTTTCACATTAAAGCAAACGTAATTGTATTCTATAATTCTCAAAACTTCGAGGCATTCAATAAAAGACACTTTTTAAAATATAATATTTACTAATGTAATTTATTGTACTTTTAAAAATTGTTTTCTAGAAAACAAACAAATAATATTATACAAAATAATACAAAACAATAAGCCTGTAATAAATAAAAAAAAAAACGAGAAAATACAACTGGAAATATTAATGAGTATATTAATCAAGTCACTGCAAAACAGCGTACGATATCATTTTAATTTATCAGCAACGCAGTAAGTCACATGTGATAGCAGGTTTTGATTTTTAACACACGGCGTTATTTTTACTTCATGAAATTTATTTCACGGAGAGGGGGACGAAATAAATCTTGTATTTGTAGATTACCAAAACATAATAAGTTATAAGATATAAAAAAACGTAACTTATATTGACAGAAATACAGAGCATCGTGTCAGGGTCACGGCAAAGATGTGCCTACAAACATTTCGACTAACATGGCCCCTCGAAATTGTAAAATGAACTAATGATTTATACATAATTTAAAATAGACGAGCTATTGATAAAAAAAAATTGTTAACATCAGACTCTATAGGTATGGTCAGGGTGCCTCCAAATATCGGGAACAACTAGTTCACCAGGCATTGTTAAAATATATATATATATATATTTTTTAATGGATATTATATCAAGTAATTAATTATTATTTTAGATTACGATCATAAGGAAAAATCCATAATTTTATAAAGATTAACTAAAAAAAACATACATTTAAATTTTCATTGAAGCGACGAATGTATTAATTTTATGTTGAGATGTTATTATATTGTGTATATTCTTAGATTTTCAAATTTAATAGTGTCTGATAGGAAAGTGAATCTATCATACATTCACACTACCGTATTACATAGGACGTAAGTATATAATATAATATATTATACGTCCAATAAAGTTAAAAATAAAAAAGTGTTAATTTTATGTGCTTACAATGCTTACATATTGTTATAATAATTGCATTGTTATATATTATAACGTACGTCGGTAAATCGTACTAAGTACTATTCAGAAAATGTTCAATCAGTTTCACGTTGGACAGTCTGACAATTGTCATATTGACATCATTATAACACAACAGCGATGCTGCATTATGCTGTATTTACAGATTTGGCCTAACGATAAAATATAATAATATTTTTACTCTGTAAAATGCAAACAACCGACTTACGCTCAACGGAGTGATTATAATAACTATTTACAACATTGTAACAGATCAGTTTAAATCAAACTTTTATAGCCTAAAATTTTCAAGTTGAGTCAAAAAGCTTGAATACAAAACCTCGTAACCTTTATTGTTTTGCAATTTAAAAATATTTAATATACACAAAATATAATCGTATATATATAAACGTTTGACGTTAAATTATTGACAAAATTGATTGTAATTATAAAAATATGTAAGCTAATTTATTGTTAAAAGTTTATAAAATACTTATAACTATTTGCAGACATTTTAAGTTCAAATTTAAACAAAAATAGATTTTTAAAAGAAGAATAATGATTTTAGTTAAGTATTTAATTATGATTCAAAAATATTTTAATTTGAGCTTTGAACATTTTTCGTATACTATTATATTTTTTAAATGCACAATGATACTTTAAATATATTTTCATGCCGATTTACGTAAGTCGATATTGACTCAAAATTTTATGATAATAATATAAATAATGACACAAATATAAAGTATAATAATAATAATTATATATTAATAATATAATGTAATATTTCAGAAGAAAATAATTCAACCTACTGTTTTACTAGCATATTATAGTACATGCAATATCTAGTAAAATAAATATATCATAAGATGTTCTTAATATTATATTTATAATATAAACTTTGAGAATTCGCTCAGCAATTAAATGATTTTGAATTTGAGGTATAGACTATAGGTATATTACCGTACATAAATATGCTTGACACTTAATGTATGGTACCTTTTTTAAATTAATATAATTTAGGGAATATATAGTCTACTCATATAAAGAAATAACCACTACCTAATCCAAATAATTTGCTGTTTCGTGATCATAATATTATGCTGGTGTAACTTTAGCCTGTTAACTTTTTACAGCTTGAGTTTGCAAGCTCTATCTTATTGTTGTAACCGTAATGATATTTACATCAATACCTCATATAGCGTTATAATTTAATATTATCATAACAATCAATGTTTGGGATAAACCATAGATTAGACTTGATTGTGGTATCGTCGCTACGCGATCGCGATATCGTATGTAAATCAGTTCGTCGTTTTCCACCGATCGTTACGGTGCAGTGAAACAGGCTGACACTCGCCGCAAATTATTGTCAATTAATACAATAAAACATATATTTTGATAGTTATTTTATATACAGCGTAATAACTTTATTATACAATCCACAAATATCTAACATTAAATGGTCCTAACGAACCGGATGTAAAATAATAATTAAAATAAAATTATGTTAACGCGGGTGAAGTGCATTCAGTAAAGAAGAGGAACTCAAATTCAAGGATTACAGCAGGAAAGCAGTATAAAATATAAGGTAAGTGAACATCACCTATACATAAGGTAGTGCGCACAAGGGGGAGCTTGGTCATTTTTATATGATTTATAATATAGTCAATAACGTGGAAATACTATATAAAAACTATAAGGTAAAATATTAAGCACACGAGGTAAAATATTTATAGAATATTTGGAAAGTAACGAAACAATATAAATTTCGATCCAAAGTTCAAATAGCGGTGAACAGACTGATAAGAAGTGTGAAAAATGCCTACAGCTCAACAAGGTCAAATAAATGACGGAGAGGGAGCAACAAATGCAATACAAAATGAACTAGCGAAGTGGAAATTAAGAAGAGGACAAATACAGAGTCAATTAACAAAATTTCAGGCATTCTTATCCGACGAGAACAGTAAAAATAAAACGCAATTGAGATTACGAAAGGAAAAAATGGAAAAATTGTGGGAAGAATTTGATAACATACAAAATCATATAGAGGCTAAAGACACAAGTGAGGATCAAGTAAATTATAGAGATACGTTTGTAGATATGTATTTCGATCTTATCGCAAAAGCTGAGGATAGGTTAGCGCCTATAAACGATAGAATTAAAGAAGTGGATAAAAATTTTATAGTAAGAGAATCAAACAATTTAGCGCAGAAATCAAGCTACATAAAATTAAAACCTATAGAAATACCGATATTCAATGGGTCATTTGAATATTGGTCAGCATTTCAAGATATGTTTAGATCACTAGTGCACGAAAATGAGGGATTAACAAAAGTACAACAATTTCATTATTTAAAAATGTCGGTATCAGGAGAGGCATCAAAAATAATTAAAAATTTAGAAACAACCGAGATTAATTACAAGTCGGCGTGGAAAATAATAACAGATAGGTATAACAATTAACGGTTATTGATTCAATCGCATACAAAATGTTTTTATGAGTTACCATAATATATACGTCATACGTGACGAGTCAGTAGAAAAATTAAGGCAATTTACAAATACATTAAACCAACATAGACAGGCCCTGCAAGCATTAGATCACGATCCTGATCTATGGGGTGCACTACTTCTACACGTGATAACGTCGAAACTAAAAAATGGGAAACATTAAATGCACAAAATGAATTACTTACTATTTATAAAATGATTATTTTTTTACACAAGCGTTGTCAAATTCTGGAGGCGGTGGAAAGTTCAAAAGGAAAGTATGAAAAGACAAAACCAATTCCTCGTAAGGTACACAGTTATACCACTAGAGGTGAGTCGTCAACGGGCATGAAGTGCTATATGTGCCAAGAACCACATCCAATTTATAGATGCCCGGATTTTATAAAAATTAATGTGGATAATCGTATAAAAAAAGTAAGTGAACTTAAAATATGTAAAAATTGTTTCCGAACAAATCACACAGTGGACCAGTGCAAAGTGCGAAAATGCAATCAATGCGACAAATCGCATAATTCGCTGCTGCATAGGAATAATACAAAAATGGGTAAAAACATACAAATAAATAAAGGAGATAACTCATCAGATAACAAACCGATCGATATAATAGAAGGCCGCGGTAATGATGAAGAAACGGAACAAAGCTCAAGAGCAAACGCGATGTCTTTTACGTCGGTATATACAGAGCGAGCAAAAAATAATAAACAGGTTTTATTAGCAACCGCAATCATACAAATATTAGGTAAGGACGGCATATGGTACACATGCCGTGCGTTACTAGATAGTGGATCCCAAAGTAATTTCATCACCGAGGAGACAATGAAAAAATTAAATTTACCACGAAAAAGGGTAAACTTACCTATTACTGGTGTGGCAGAAAGCAAACATAACGCGGAATACAAACTTAACATAATAATACGATCACGGGTAAATTCATTCCAACTAATTAGACAAGCATTAGTATTATCAAAAATAACTGGCTGTTTACCAACAAATACATGCAATGCACTAAAATCAGTTGTACCCGAAAATATCATATTAGCAGATCCGCATTTCTATCAACGCGGAAAAATAGATATACTTATAGGAGCGGATACATATTGGGAGATTATGGGTACTAATATTTTCAAAGTTAATCCGTCTGGTCTACACCTACAAGAAACAAAGTGGGGCTGGATAGTGGCGGGAGGAAATGCACAAGGTGCGGAGATTGCATTAAACAGTTGTATGTTTACATGTACGGAACACGATATTAGCTTATCGGAAAAAATTGAAATGTTTTGGAAAGTAGAGGAATGTATATCAAAGGAAAATTGGTCAAATGAAGAAAAACTTTGTGTGGAGCACTTTACAAAAAATACAAGACGGGATGAGACGGGAAAATTTATTGTTAAGTTACCATTAAAAGATAATGCAGTGCAATTAGGCAAATCATATGATATCGCTATGCGCCGATTCTTGTCATTAGAACGGCGATTAACAAAATTCCCGGAAATATACAATCAATATAGAGATTTCATGCAGGTGTATTGTGAACTTGGTCATATGGAAGAGGTAATCGACAATGAAATAAATAACGATAGACGCGATTGTGTGTATATCCCCCACTCATACGTAGTAAATGAAGATAGCCGTACAACAAAACTACGTGTGGTATTCGATGCGTCAAGTAAAACAGATGCAGGTATATCACTAAATGACGTATTAATGAAGGGTCCAGTCATACAAGAAGACCTAATTAAAATTATCGCACGTTTTAGAACGCATAAATATGCGTTTTCAAGCGATATTACGAAAATGTACCGTCAAATTTGGATAGATAAATCACATCGTAATTATCAACGAATATTGTGGCGGCCTAGCAAAGATGAAGAAATTAAAATATATCGTCTGTGTACTGTCACATATGGCACAGTATCGGCGAGTTTTTAAGCCATAAAATGTTTATCAATGTTAGCAGAAGAAACTAACAATAAATTAATATCGAATATAATTAATATATACGATTTTTGCATGGATGATTGTTTAACAGGAGGTTTCAATCTATTAAAAACTATAGAATTACGTAATGATTTAATTTCCACATTAGGCAAAGGAGGATTTACTATGGCCAAATGGACAGCGAACAACGATGAGTTAATTAAAAATATTCCCAATGTCAACTCGAATGAATTCACATCATTAGATTTAGGTGAAGATGTTGTAAAAACGGTCGGGTTATTTTGGGAACCACACAGTGATCACTTATCGTATAGAATAAAATTATCCAAAACTGAAGCATGTACAAAACGTCAAATATTATCGCACATTGCTAGTCTTTTTGACCCGTTAGGTCTTGTGGGGCCAATCATTATTGTCGCGAAAATAATCATGCAATCATTGTGGTTAGAGAAAGTTGATTGGGATGAACATTTATCAGAGGAAATCCGTATGAAGTGGAAACATTTTTGGTACGAATTAAAAAGTATCAATACAATTAAAATACCCAGATGGGTAAGTACCGGTAATTGCACGCGCCTAGAAATACACGGGTTTTCGGACGCGTCAGCGTACGCATACGGTGCATGTTTATATGTTCGTAGTATATCAGCCGAGCAAGAAGTAGCTGTGCGATTAATATGTGCAAAATCGCGGGTAGCTCCTCTCAAAACCACGTCAATTCCCCGTTTGGAATTATGCGCTGCTGTTTTATTAACACGATTAGCAAAAAATATTATTTCTACCTTGCGAATACACATTACGCAACAATATTGGTGGTCAGATTCGCAGGTAGTATTAGCATGGATTGCGGCGGAATCTTCAAGATGGAAAACATACGTAGCAAATCGCGTAAGTGAAATTCACGAAGTAACGCAGCAACATGAGTGGAACTACGTAAAATCGAACGAAAACCCGGCAGACATATTATCACGTGGATGTACTCCATTTGAACTTAAAAATAATTATCTGTGGTGGAATGGACCAGCGTGGCTCCAAAATTATAATGTCAAATTCAATAAATTACCGGATAATAATAACCAAGATATATCAACGGAAGTGTGTGCGGAAGAAAAGGTACAATTAGTGACAACAACAGCAATAACGGACACGCACGAATTATATATATTTAATCTATACTCATCATGGAAAAAATTAATACGCGTTGTGGCATATATATTACGTTTTCTAAACAATGCATTATGTAAAATGAAAAATAAAACAAAAAGACATGGATTATTAGGCGTAATGGAAATTCAATCGGCAACTATGACTTTAATAAAATTAGTTCAACAATATGCGTTTACGAAAGAATTACGTATTTTAAATAATATAAATAGTGGAGCTAAAACTGGCGTAACAATGAAAGGTCATTTACTCGCGCTAAACCCGTTTATCGATAAGGACGGTGTGTTGCGGGTCGGCGGCCGATTGCTAAATGCGTCCGATATTTCGTATGAACAAAAACATCAAATTATATTACCGCACATCGAACCTTTTTCGTCATTATTTTTTCGACACGAGCATGAACGATTAATGCATGCAGGTGCACAGACGATGCTGAGTAATATACAATCACAATATTGGCCAATAAAAGGTAGAATCATAGCAAAAAAGGTAATATATAACTGCATAAAATGTTTTAAATTAAACCCGGAAATTGTAAAACCAATAATGGGTAATCTGCCTAAACACAGAGTAGAACAACCCAGTAGGTGTTTCGAGACATGTGGGGTAGATTATGCGGGTCCGGTGTATATAAAATCTAGCCACAGAAGAAATGCAGCAATCAGTAAAGCATATATATGTATTTTTTATTTGTTTTAGCACTAAGGCTATACATATAGAACTAGTATATGATTTAACTACTGATGGTTTCATTGCGGCATTAAAGCGATTTATTTCACGCCGAGGAATATGCCAACACATTTATTCCGACAATGCTACAAATTTCGTAGGAGCAAATAAACAACTCGAAGAGTTAAAAAATATATGGGACTCCAAGGAACATAAGGAAAGGGTTCAATCATTTCTGAATGGAAATTCTATAACATGGCATTTTATTCCACCACGGGCACCGCATTTCGGGGGCTTGTGGGAGGCTGCAGTGAAGTCAGTAAAGCAGCATTTAAATAAGACAGTTGCAAATATTAATTTAACATATGACGAAATGTATACTGTATTAGTACAAATTGAAGCGTGTATAAACTCGCGTCCCCTCATACCTTTATCGAATGATCCAAATGACCTAGCTGTATTAACCCCTGCGCATTTCCTAATAGGTAGTTCACTCGTATCTTTACCTCAATCCGATCTATATCATAAAAAAGAAAATTACTTATCGCGATGGGAAAGAGTTCAAAAAATTACCCAGGGAATTTGGAAAAGATGGAACGGGGAATATTTGAATCAACTTCAGGTCAGAGTTAAGTGGCATCAACCAGCCAAGGCTGATATTAGGGTTGGAATAATGGTGTTGATCAAGGAGACAAATGTGCCACCTCTCCAGTGGAACATGGGACGAGTTACGGCATTACATCCAGGGCAGGACGGTGTGATAAGAGTTGTGGAAGTAAATACGCGTGGCGGTATAAAGAAAAGGGCAGTTAGATTGGTGTGTCCATTACCAGGACAAACTCAACAGGAAAATCAAAATATGTAAAATTTATATTTTTTATTATTTATACTGGCGGTGTCATGCTAAAATTATTATTTATTCTGTATACTATTATTTTTTTTTTTTTTT
>VUJU01003184.1:0-28469 GCA_009835225.1 Aphis craccivora | reverse complement strand
TAATAATATGATGCTATTAGTAAGATGGAGATGAAGACAACAGAAAATTTTTGTTCATCAGCTTTAAATACATGCAGTAATTTAATGATAAATTTAATAACTGATTTACATTGATATAATATAATCAAACCTACTGGTTGTAAATACAAGAAAATTATGTTTGTTTTTTATTGATATTTTATATATTTAATTTATAATTTGTAAAACAGAAATAACACATGCAAGTATAGAGTCTTCTTAAGTCTGAAGTCATATGAGTTTTTTTTTTTTATCCAAATTCTTATTTAGATACATTTTAGTTATTTTAGAAAAATAAATATGTATAATTCTCACCCATAAAATGGTAGCATGTAACAGCACTCTAAATACTTGTGGTAAAGTCTACGATCAGATCCAGTTATCTGAATATGTTTTAAATGGTCAGCAAGCCGAGAATGCGGTGTACTTTTTCTATCAAGATTTAACCATGATGACCAGCTTTTGTATAAATGAGAAGGCAAAAATCTTTCTCGGTTATCTCTATAAAGTTTTTATAAAAACAATTTTCTTAATTTTATACAATACTTAGAAGTTTGAGAAAAAAAAAATCAATATTCTTAATACCTAAAAAAACTTGAGGTGTATTGTTGTAAATTATTTGGACCTAATTCTATTCGACACTGTAAGCTAGCTAACATTAAACAGTGGTTAACTTCAACAGGATATCGACCTTGCAATACATTATATTTTGCTTCCGCATACAATAACTCAATAATTTTTTGGTCCCTTAAATTAATGAAATTTTAATGAAAAGTTTTTTCTTGAAAAAATATACAAAGTATACACTCACTTAATTTTTTCTTCGTCTTTTCTAGGAAAAAACACGTTTCTTTGAAAACTCAAAATGGGTTCCTTGAAAATAATTTTTTTGGTTTGAATGCAATATTTATCCTCAAGTGAAGACCATTTTTGAAAGACTGTCAATAATTTGTGATGTGGTTTTAATTGAATTTCTGAAAAAAAAATAAATAAACAATAGTAATATTAACATTTTTAGTAAATTTTATTATACACTTGATAATTACCTAAAACATTTGATTTCATCCAAATTGTAAAAATATTCTTAGCAATTCTTGATAATCCTAAATTTTTTTGCTGTATTATAATATCAACAAGATCTGATACTGTAGTTGTATTTGCATCTTCTATATCCATATGTAAGACTATGTCAGCCATTGTATAAATATATACACTTAGCGCTATAATAATTAAAAATTAAAACTAAATACTGTTTAAATTAAACATTTTAAAATGTTATGATAGAATTTAAAGCTATTAAAATAACAGTTAAAACATGACATTTTTAAAATAAAATTAGGTTCTTTAATTAAATTGATAATATCCACTATAAATTATAAATTTAACAGGTTATACAAATTATTATACAACAAAGTATATGTACTATGTAGTATGTACAATAGAACTAGATATTTAAATGTGTCTAAAACAAATTATGCTAACAACAGGGGTGTGTTTGACTATGATTAGTTAGAGTGAAGTATATTTTACTCTCATCATTATCAGTAGAGTTTAAATAATCAACCTATTTATTTAGAGTCATCGCCTATAGGGGTTAACCTGGAGTCAATTACTCAGTTACCAAACAGTGGCTTGGAGTTAATTTAGTTATCCTGGACAGAGTTAGGTAACTAGAGTTGAGTTTTCTAACGCACCCCAGTATGATAATCATAAACCACAGACTATACAAATAATAAATAATTAACAAAAATATAACTATAATGCTCACGGTTTTTTTTAGGTTTTGGAGCGGTTTGGAATGCAAGTGGAGCACTTATTATTGGCTTGGAACACGATTGTATAGGATCATTAAGAGAATGATTGTGAGATCTTTTGTGTTCCAATGACCGTTTCAGTTCTTTCCTCCGCATAGTACTCGATTCGGTTCTTACTGCTCTCGTATGGGGCCAATTTCGGTTTTGAGGAAAATCACTAACACAATTAAAAATACAATATAGTAATCGCATCGCAAAATAGAGTGAGTGCATCTTATTATTACCTATATTCATCGGGCGGTCGTATGAATTGTTGCCTATTTCGAGGATACTCGACAGGAACAATTGTAATGTATTTATCTGATTCCATTTTTGGTTCGTTTCAACTTGTTTCACTAAGAAGAGTGCAATAACCCACTAGTAATATATAAAAATTATGATGTACCTACAATATTTTACAATAACGCAACAAGTAATAGCAAGAAGCACGATCCAGAAATGATTTTTTGGGCAAAAATAAGCTATTAAGTTTGTACAAAATCAGCCCAGTATTATACTATCGACTATCATAATTCATAATCATTACAAAATAAATTTTATCAGTCTTGAACGTAAAAACATTTTTAAACAATGATAACGTAACGTTATCATGTACTTGTTGTCAGTAGTTTGTTACAGACATTTCTTTATCATGGTCACATTTATTATATTTATATTATTATAAAACATAAATACATAATCACAGATTCACCATTCACAGACATGAAATATTCTAATTTTAATTGCATGGATAAATTAAATTCAGTGATGGGCATAATCGAAATATCACTCGAAATATTCAATTTAAATATTGCCATTATTGAGTGATCACTCGATCAAAATAATTGAAATGTTTTGAACGAAAAATGGAGTAATATCTTATGAGTTACAATGGAAAATATCGAATTAGACATTAGTTATCATGACAATCACTAGAAAACAAATTTTTTAAATAATTTTATTGAATTAGTTAGAAATACAAATTATTTTTTACTACAGTAAACTTTAGTTATTACTTATTATGCCAACTGAATAATAGAAAACATTCGACGCGTTATAAATTAATTTATACATTTTAATTTTTAATAAATTAGGTACTTTTACATGTTTTATAAATATACATAGTCACATAGATGTGCATTTATAGGGTAGTAATAATTTATAAAATAAAAACTGAATTTAAAGAACCTATTGTTAAATGTGTAGGTATATCGATTAATTCGATTCTAACTTGAGTATAAGACTTAACCGGACGAACTTATTTTTTAAATTTTTTTTTTTTTTTAAAAAGAGATTTTTAACGAGTTAAGAACAATGGTGCTAAAATAAATTGGCGGAAATGATTAGTTTTTAAGTTATGACGACTTATAATTATTACTGTATATCGTATGACGTATATATTATGTAATTCCGCGATTGATGATTTCATTTTTGCATTTTATTTTACTGTTTTTAATGTTTTGAATTAGGTATAAAGGTAGTACCCTAAATTGTAAAATGTATTTTAACCCAATGCCTACTTGAGGTGGCGGTACATAGCAAGTCGAAGAATATTTTCGATTTGAGCGGAGCGGATCTACGGCGCCGAGGAGCGTAGCGACAAGTGCCGAAAGTCGAAACCCGCGCAGCACATTTTTTGCATTTGAAAAAATAGGATAGCCAGTTAAAAAAAAAATTAATCTATGTTCGCGGAATTGAACCCCGATCTGGTAGGCTCTATGGTAAGTGTTAGTTACCACTAGACTACGACAATGGATTTTCAACTAATGTAATAATTATTGAGGTATTTAACGTATATACGATATACAGTAATAATTATTGTAAGTCGTCATAACTTCAAAACTAATCACTTCCGCCAATTCATTTTAGCACCATCGTTCTTATAACTTATAATGCAAACCACATACAATTTATGACGATCTATTACGAGGGTCAAGGATTAAATCCGAAATTATAGCAAACAATAACATTGTCGTGTGGAGTGCCTTTTATCAGTTTTATCGTATTCTGATAAGTGATTGACCTTTGTTATTATCATAGAATACTAGTATTCTATGGTTATTATACATCAAACATCATAGACCGTGTTTTTAATAAAAAAACTTAATAAAAACTTTTTATGGAGGTAACGAAACCAAACGAATTGTTGGCTATTTAGTTGACCAATAAAGAATGACAGACATTTACATAATATGAATCTACTCTTTTAGATTCTAAGCAGAGCAATGAATGTATAATGTATTTATTTTTTTAAAATATACATAATACGTATATGTATTTTTTTTACCGTAAATAAAAATATTTAGTTTTCAACTTTGGGGATGGTTTTTAAAAGAGAATTTGAACTAGTTAGGTAGTAAATTAGGATAAAACAAAAACCTTTTTTAGTTTTTTTTCTAAGAATGTTGAAAAAAATTATTTGATGGGTAGGTAAATACTAGATATGCTTCAAAATTCAATTCAAAGCTTCTTTTAAGTTTTAAAATTTCAACTAAAGATTATCAAAAAATTAGTCACAAATCACATTAATTTTTTTTTTGTAAGTCTTTAAAGCTAAATTTCGAAAAAAATCATAAAATAGAAATTTATATATATTTATATTTTTTTATAGGTACCTACCTAAGATTTGAAAAATTAATACAAGATTATCAACAAATTTTTCAATCTATATGCATAGCTTATTTTTTTCAATAATTGTTGATTCATTCTTTGGTTTTAACATTTTTGAAAATTTAATACAAAATCCCACACAAGTGCAAATTTTGTTTTAAACGTATATGAAGTGATGATAAAATTTCCAAATCGCAAAACATTTCAAATTGCTCATACTGACACAAAAAAATCTAAAAAATATATACAGGCATTTTTTTAATTTTAAATAACAATATTAATTAGTTTACATATATATATTATATAAGTTTATGTAATATGATATAAATATTAGGTAAATATATATTGTTGTAATAATTAAATACAAATAATACCTATTATAATAACGTATTTTTTTTGAAAAAAATTTTATCAACCTACTGAAATGCTATAAAATATAAATAAAATAAATTTATACTTTAATAACTATACCAAAAAAACATTATGAAATATATTCAGTGATATAAGCTGAGTATATCTCAGTATATCCATCTCCACTCTGAATCGTTTTCCATGTACAATTCATTGAATTCAAATTGAAAACATTCATAATAATGACTCACTCAATGCCTAATGTACAGCAGAGTAGTACCACACTTCCTTACATATTTTTATTTAAAATTCACTGATTATTAATGTAATTGGGTCACCATGGCTATAACATAATAACAATGTATTTATAGTACATTTAAATATAATTGCCACTACAAAATTTATTAATATATTTTTTAATTTTTTCTTACACAATTATAAAATTATAAACAATAAACAATAATTAAACAATCTTATGGAATCCTTAATTCATACAATTAACAAGTTGCAAGAAGTTTTTGCAGTGATTGGCGATCATAAAATTAATTTGCCCCAGATTGTTGTTGTTGGATCTCAAAGTTCAGGTAAAAGCTCAGTACTCGAGAGTTTAGTCGGTAAATCTTTTTTACCAAGAGGTACTGGTATTGTAACTCGTGCTCCATTAATTCTCCAAATAGTAAGATATAATAAAGAAGATAGAGAATCAATGTTGGAAATAACAAAAAATGATAAAATAAAAGAATGGGCATGGTTTTTACACAAACCTAACACTGTATTTCAAAATTTTGATGATGTGCGTTTGGAAATTGAAAATAGAACAAATTATTTAGCTGGTCACAATAATGGCATAACACATGAGCCAATAGTATTAAAAGTATATACTCTTTTATATGATCTAACTTTTGTAGACTTGCCAGGACTTACCAAACTTCCTGTTGGTGACCAACCCGAAGATATTGATGAACGGATTCAAGACTTAATATTAAAATATGTTCAACAACCAAATTCTATTATTTTGGCAGTAGTTACTGCTAATACAGATCCGTCTACTAGCGAAAGTCTTAAGATTGCCAGGAAAATTGACCCAGAAGGGATAAGGACAGTAGCTGTAGTAACCAAGCTAGATCTTATCGATAAGGGTACAATACAAGACACAGTAGAACTTCTTTGTGGTTACAAAATTCCTGTTAAGCTTGGCATAATTGGAGTTGTTAACCGAAGTCAAAAAGATATTTTTGACAATAAATCCATGAAAGAAACTTTAAAGTCTGAGAAAGAATTTTTAAAAGCCAATTATCCTGAAATTTACAAAAAACATGGTAATCAAATGCTAGCTAATACTCTGCAGAATATACTACTAATGCATATAAAAGAAACGTACCCGGTGTTACGCAAGGAATTATATGACACCAAAGATCGATTAGAAAACCAACTAAAAACATTGAAAACGCCAGACCAGAAGGTTTCTTTTGTTTTAGGTTTATTAAATGATGTGTGTAAATCATACTGTGATACTGTCGCTGGAAACAGAAAAGATTTATCTGAAAGCACACTTGTGGGAGGAGCAAAAATTTCTCAAATCATACACAATGAATATGTAGAAAAATTAGATAAAATTGATCCGCTTCTTGACTTAACTGATGAAAAGATAGGAAACATTTTATTAAACTCAGCAGGAACCAATAAAAGTTCATTTGTTAACGAGAAGGCACTAGAAATTATGGTAGGCAAACAATTACAAAATCTTATTGAACCAGCAATGATTTGTGTTGACCTAGTCGGTGCTGAAATGTTAAGGATTTTTGAATCTATCGATCAAAGTATTTTGGATACACTCAAAAGATTTCCGAAACTGAATACTGATGTAAGTAATATTTCGTAGTTCATGGTAGCTTACTTAGTGTGAATATTTTTTAAATTTCATTCTTTAAAGGAAATTATAAATTATAATTATGGTGTTAGTGAAAAGTTAAAAGTTTCTATAGGTAGTTGATATTTTTGTTTTACAAAAAAAATTAAATTATTAATTTTTGTTTAAATACTTAATTTAGATAAATTTTAACTTTAAACCCTCATTAAAAATTAACTTGTGTTTACTCTAAATTATTTTTTTAATAGCCCTAACAAAAATGTATTAGAAAATCTGTAACTGATTTCCAAGCTTTTTGACATATATATCAACAAAAGTAATTAAAAAATAAAAAATAAATAAACAATAAGTTGAAAATTGTATACTTCTATAAGTAGGTAAAAAGGACAAGAATATTTGAAAATTTTTACTACTTATGTCAACAATTTGCAGCTATAAATATTTTTCAAAAATTTCAAGTATTTATAGATTTAAATTAATTTTGTTGAACACTGGTGTTGAATAAAGTTTATCTTAGTATTAAAAAAAAAAAAAAAATAATTAAAAAGTGGTAATGAGTATTTTCTATTTAAAGCTCTCCCAATTACCATCTAGAAACATTTTGCTAACAAAAAACATATTCATTGTTATAAAATAAAAATAGTATCTTCAGAATCCATACACAAAATAAATAATAATAAACACATACCTAATTAAACCATTAATTAATTTATCGATCCATTCAGAAATTCAAAGTAAATAATATATATGTAGATACTACCTCCTTGTATTGAATGAAATTATTTAATATTTTAATTACTATAGAACATCACTAAAATTTAACTATATTTTTTTGAGACTAGGTACTATTTTTCTTTATATTGTATTACATACTCGTAAAAATATAAATATATTTGAAACATTAACTTTTATTCAATTAAAACAGAAATTAAATTGATTTTGTATTTAAATGTAAAATCCAATTTAAATTATTTACTTTTAATCAATATTTAATTTAAATTAATTTGTTATAATATTTGAACTTTGAATACTAGTTGAAAATATAATATATATTTTTTTAATTTTAAATAATTATTCAATCATAGGAACTAATTTTAATAAATATTGCATTTTAAAACCTATTAAATCTCATACAACTAATTGAAAATTAAATACATATAATAGTTAAAATATTTTGTCATCATTTATAAATATTTTAATTTTGGCTTAAAATAAAAAAATATCTATAGTAAGTTAAGATAAATCATTTTCTTATAAATATAAATTTTAGCATCTAGGCCATGAAAAAATAATTGTTTACTTATATGTTATTATTTTTGTTTTATAATATATAGTATATTGATACTATACTAAAAATATAGTAGAACATAATATAATATAGTAAAGAAAGTTTGTTGGTTGTATGATATTGTTCTAGTTACTGAAGGAGAAACTATGGGATATTGTTTTTGTTTCTGCAAATATTTGTTAGTCGGTATTTCATAAATAAGATAGGGTGGTTAGATATTTATAGTTCCACACAATTGGTTGGAGTTTTTATTTTTCAATATTGAGTACATAAATTGGGTAGGAGAACCCTATACTGAAATATGTATAGAGTGACATATTTTCTTCTACTTATTATTATACTAATTATCTAAGACAGCAGTAGTTTTTAACCTTTTTTTTTTTGCCACTTCATAAACTTTTTAATTCCCCTCAATCTAATTCTAATATCTAAAAATTAATGATGTTTTGACAGTTTTTTTTAATTTAAATCACTTGTTTTTGTTGTTGATTAGACTTCCCAAAGTTTCTATAAGCTTACTTAGTTTATGGATAAATTTCAACCGTTGGATACATATTTCAGCAGTAAATATTACAAACTAGTTATTCCCCGTGCACTTTGTTGCTCATTAAAAAATTAATAATGCCAACTCTATATGAATAATATGTTTTAATTTATAATAGCTGAACAACAATTAAATAAAAATAAACAACTATCAAAAATGTTTTTCTGTTCTTATAGTGAACAATTATTATTAGATAATAATAATAATTTTTTTCGCACTAATTTTTATTACAATTAATAATAATAATTATTCTTATAAACCAATAGGTTTCCATCATAAATCTCAAAATCCCTGTTTGAACACCTCTCGGGGTTATACCTAAGACCTCTACCTTTAAAATTAGCTTATTTTCTTCCCGGAGGTCTAATCTATCTCTGTACCAAATTAAATCTCATCAGTTGACTGGTTTGGGAATGCATAAAGGACAGACAGGCTGACAAACATTTATTTATAAATATATATATAGATTACAATTATTTTTAGTTTGTGAGTAGGTAAATATAAATTGATAATTTAATACAATAAGCAATTATTATTACCTACATATGCTAGGTACCTAGATCACGGTTGTTTACCTATAAAAGTACACTACATAAAAAACTAAATATGTAATAACAATAATTTTAGGTAAAAATGGTGTTGAACCAAATGATTGATTACACATTACTAAGCATTAAAGAATTTATAAGATCTTATATTGAAACCTATCAAGCATGTTTGAATACAACAAATCCAGATTTCATCTTAGAACTAGTTAAATCATCTGATGTGATTCAAGATGCATTTATATCAACACATGTAACAAATAAAAAAGGTTTGACAAATGATGAATTTACAAGGGCTGAAGAAGAAAGAACTAAACAATTATTTAAACAAATTCTATCAGGTCTTAATGATCTAGATAAAACAATGGAATCTTCTAAACAAGTCAAAATGCATAAAAATTTAACACGTTGTTACTTTGAGTTTGTCAGAAAAAATGTACGAGATTTTGTGCCAAAGCGTATCATATTTAAGATGGTGAATCATGTTTTGAACAGTATTGACCATTATATGCATAAATTAGTGTTTACTCCATATGTAGTTAATCGGTCTATTGATCAAGTGCTTGTTGAAGAAGAACATATAGTTGATGATAGACACAGAGTTGAGCGACTACTAGTCGCTGTTAATAAAGCTTTGAAAAATATGGCTGATATCCAAGTACATTAAAATTTGATTTTAAAACTGTAATATAACAATCTAAAATGATCTCAAAAATAAATTATACTATTGACACATTTTAAATCTTTACAGACCTAGTTATCATTATTTTATAAATGTAAGATAAAATATAATTACATTATTATAATTTATATTATTATATTAATTATTATGAGTTTATAAATGACTGAAAAGTTAATAAGTTTGGTCATTTTAAATATTAATGTAGTTAGATCAATTAATTGATAACTGTATTATAGAGGTACTAAATATAAAAATATGTAAGCCATGCAGTTACAGTATCTATAGCAATTAATATTTTTGGAGGGACAAATTGAAAATTTTAAATATTTTCCAGGCCATCAAAATAGCCAAGCAAATAGTTTTGACATATTATAATATAATGCAAAAGTAATTTTATTTATATTTTATTACTGGTTTTATCATTTTTTCTTTGTTTGTGGGCTGAATGTGTTTTGCGAACTGCCATTTGGTGACCACTGATCTAACTATATACAACTATATATATATACATACATATAATCCACACTAAAGAACAGCAAGGAAGGCAGAAACAAAAAATTATTATAAGTATAGCAGTTTTAACCAATAGTGTGCTGAACAATTTACAGACCTGAGACAAATTACCAAATGGTAAAAATGACCACTCATGTGTCCATAATTTTTTAATCTACATAATATAGATTAGTAATAATATTAATATTACTATTAAAAGCTTTTTGTTGTATTAAAAATTCATTATCCGGCACCTATCCATTCATTTATTGAGATGAATGTTAATGATTTTAACATTTTAATAATACTACTGTTTACGAAATATATTAATAAAAATATAAATTATTTAAGTTTAAACTACAATAATATATGTATAATGCATAAATGTAAACTATATATGTGTAAATGTGAAGTACATGATACAATGTAAATAATTTAATAGATTATTTTCTGAAACAAAATATGACAATGAATTGATTGTTCTAAAATTCTAAAATCTAATTCAACCTACGATTTATATGAATAAATATTATAATTTATAATAATTTTAACAACACAATTATAAAATAATATATTGTATAATGACTGTAATGTATGTTTAAAATACATTTACTTCCTAATATAATATTATTGCAACTTGAATGTATTAATGTAAATAATAAGTTTAAATAATAGTATTAAAAGACAAGAGCCAGAATTTAAAAAAGGGTAGTTAAAAATTAAATGTAATCTATAAGATTATCAAAATTATTAAAAGCTATACCTACCAATTAAAACAATTAAATAAAGAATTCAATCAGTATAAAATATAAGCCATATATATTTTATTGAAACCTCTAAACCAAGAAATAATAAAAAATATTCCAAAAAAAAAAAAAAAACAATTTAAAAGGTTCAAAAATATATTATGTAAGTATTTTGAATATTGATTTGTAACAATTTTAAAATTAAATTTACAAGACAAAAAAAAAACAATAACACTTACCTAAATCTAATAATTAAGGTATCTTTTATGATATAGGTACATGTCACCTTGCATTTATTCTGTATTAGTAGTGTCCTTCCATATTTAACTATTTTTTATACATTATATTATAATGATTTTTCAGTACACTACAAATATGTGTAAGTAGTCTTGTCAAATTCATCATAATTTTTTTTTTTTTTAAATTCTCCAGTTTAGTATCTATATATGATAAATCTATGACATACAGTAAACATAAATGTAGACATTTTTGTATAGTTACAGCTGTAGAACATAATTTTATACCAAGTGTATTAAATTATTAATGTTTATTTAAGTATTAAATACTTCCAAAATTGATTACTGATTACACTATATAAACTGTTGCGTGCCAACATCAGAATTGAATCCAAGTGTTATTTAAAATGAATAGTTGCAACTCAATAATGAATAATATCTTTATTAAGTACAAACAAATTATATGTAACTTATAAATAAGCTGAGTGTCATGAAAGTGCTCTGGTGTTGATAGCTTAATTGGTACATCTGCTGTTGCTGGTCTTCGGGCTCCATTATATACTGTGTTGCATCTCTTGTTTGCATCGAATCGTAGCCTTCTGGATGAAACCAGGGCGCCCTTGTAGTTGATGTTGCAAATTCGGACCCGTATTTGATAATGTGCAATAATACTATTTAATGATTATAATACAAAGATGTGTTTTCAGAGACTAGGTGATCACACGTCTTGTAAATGCATCATTACTGCAATATTATAATTATCGGTATCTTTAATCGTGATTCTTATCTATCTCGATGCTCGATGGTGATATTATTTTGTGATATTATCATTCAACCGATAACATTCTAATCACTCGTTTATGATACTGTGACCAAGGTTATACTCACATATGGAATCTCCACTTTGTACATAATAATTTTTATCACGTAATGATTACGATTTACAATCCAATAATCGAGGTGTTTCAGATTAGTGCTTAAGTAGTCGTGACCATAAAGAATTTCGGGTTTGGTTAAACTTGAATTTTTATTTATTTATTTTTTGTTTGTAGTTTAAGTTTTTTAATTTTAATTACTTAAGTTTTGTTAATTCGTGTTTGAAGTATAAAACGAACTTTCATCGCAGGTACTGGATATTTTTCAGTTAATCTTCAGTTTTATTTGTACGTGACATGTCCGCTCCGAAACTTTAGTAAGTACCTGCGCGTAATAATCGAATCCAATATGCATTAAAAAAATTATAAAAATTATGACGTTTTCCAGTTAAGATGTCTGATGACATACCACCTCTAATACCCGAAACCCCACCTCCCATGACTAAATTGGATTGGGAAGATGATGAGGATTTTATGGACTATCCTCATCTGGCCTTGGAACTACCATCCGAGTCTAGTTTAAGTAAGCGTTTAAAATTATAGGTGTTTGTGTTGAAACTAACATTACGTTTCATATGCATAAAGGTCCAGATGGCGGATGGAATCCTATTGATGTATTATCACTTCCTTATGATGGTGATATAATTCATAAACCAGTAGCTTGTATTGAAACAAACTCCAATGACAATTTGTCGAAATGTCCCTCAAGTATTATAAAGAATGATCTATCTATTGAATCATCATTATCCGAAGAACAACCTAGTTTACATCAAAATAATTTATCCATATGGAAAGATAAAAAAGACATATCTTGTGAAATTTTAAAGAAATTAACCAATGACAGTTGTGATAATGTTAATGAAATAGACTGTAATACAGAGATCAAACATAATAAATCCTCTGAAGACGTAATATATAATAATAGGAAAATACTTGATGATGACTTGTCTGTAACTTCTGATCAATATATTTGTGACATGGCAAAAGTAGAAAATAATATAATACCACAACATTTACCAAATTTAGTTCTTCAATTAAATAACTCTGAAGTTAATGAAAATAATGAGATATTTCAGCCTATAACCAATGTTAATTTTGAAAATTCTTCTAATCAAGAAACATTAGTTAATGGTTATTTAGAATGTGTAGATATCAAAGAATCGTCCAATCAAATCAATTGTGTTCAAAATGTTTTATTAGAAAATTTGAAAAATGATGTAAGTGACACTGATACATCTAATGATATGTATGCAATGTTAGTTGATGATTTGTCAATTAATAATAACAATAACAATAAAATAATAAAAAATAATCAAGAAGAGCATACAAATTTCTGTGATTCTGAAACTAATTTGCCGCATACTCTAAATGTGTCTTTACCAAACAGAACATCACAAGAAAATCATGAAATCATTGAAGATTCAGATTCTCAAACTGTTGGCCAACATTATGTTGACAAGTTACCTTTAACACATTTTAATGATGAAAATTGTAAAACATTAAAAAATATTGAAAAGTTAGTTGAAAATAAAATAGAACAAAATGTAGAATCAATTAGTCCTAGTTGTACAACATTTCAAAATAATGAAATTAATGTTGAGCATAATTCAGGTTCTGAATATGATGAATTCTCTGATTTTCATGAATTTTCAAATTTTTCTACCGAAAAAAAATCAATTTGTGATAAAAGTGACAACGATGATGATTTCTGTAATTATGAAACTTGCATTCCAAATTTCAATGATACAGTAGAGATTAAACATTCCAATGTTGAACAAGCGCAATGTTTAACCAGTGATAATTCAATGTTGAAATCTGATAACCACAATAGTATAATTAATAATGATGATGATGATGATGACAATTTCTGTGATTTTGAATCTGGTTATACTACATCAGGTGATCAAGTTAAAGATTTAAAACAAAATTATGCAATATTAGATTCAGAATCCCATATTCAACTCGATTATAAACAATTTTGTAAGGATGCTTTTCAAGGAGATTATGTAAGCTTTATTTATTTATATATATTACATTTATTTATATTTTAATTTTCTATTATTATCTATTAGGAGTTATGTGAAGAAACCGATTTACAAATTTTAGAAAATGAGTTAAATGAGTCTCAAGTGTGGCAGGGTTTAAAAGATGTAGACTCAAGTCCAGCCCTTAATTATAATTGGACAAAATCAGAATCGAATAATGTTTTTCTTGCTTCACTCTCGATTGATTCTAGGAACATAGTAAGCTTAATACAAAATTATACTAATGATTTAATTGTAAATATTTCGGTTTTTTTTTTTATTAATATGGATTTAAATATGATAGTTGTATGGTGCTTCTTGGAACCCAAAAATCCCTAGATTTGCTGCAAACATGTCTAACAATCCATTGGAACCATTAAAAGCTTCTAACAATGACACAACTGATACAAAAATATCGCAATCTTTTTCCAATGGCCCAATGCAGGTGAATTTAATTTCACTTTTTTAATTTACTTAAATCCTTAAAATGCTCAATAAACTTTATATATATATTTATAATAAAGGAAACAGTACCGGATCCTGAATTTGACTGGAAAAGCAGTGGTTTAATAAATCCATTGGACTGTAAGTATTCCATAGATGTCTTAAATCTAAATAGTACATACATTAAATTCTACCATTTGTCAATCTTTAATATTAAAATATATTTTTTTCAAAATTTAAAATTTTTAATAAATTATTTATAATTACTTACTAGTATTCATTTTGTAAATGTTTTTAAATTTGATTTTTATTTATTTATTTTTTTTGACCGCATATTATCTACACTGAATTTCTTTAAGTTTTAATATTAGATAAACATGAAATAGAAAAACTAAAAAACTCTAAAACACCTTATGTTTTCTTGGAACCAAATAATAAAAAAAAAACAGCTATAACGTTTTAATATTTTTAAAAAAATACTTAACTATGCTAAATTATCTAAAAGAATAATGGTTAGGTTAGGGAAGTAGGTACTGTTTCGCTGTACACTATGTGTCAATTTAGTTGCTATTATTGGTATGTTAAATTTGAATTAAAGGATTAATCATTGTATAAGAAAACAATTTTTGAGGAGACGGCCTTTTGTGTGTTCGCCTATTTCACTAAGTATATTTTGTGACATGTTTTTGATACAACTATTAAAACCATTTATTTTATTTTTAGAATTAGGGTAGCTTCATATAATTTAGTATTAAATAAGTATAAAAATATACATTCACACCAGACTATATTTATTTATATAACTCAAAATTTAATTGTATATTTTTGTTAACAGCAAAAATAGATTCAAAGCATTAATAGTTATATCTTAAAATAAATCAAAAATTGCATTACATTTAGTATAATTCATATAAATACAATATATCTAAAAAAATTAATTACTCATTATTAATAATGTTTTTTTTTTTAATTATACAAAATAATTAATATTGTTTTTTATATGTTAAATAAGTAATTTCGTGCACATTTGACATTCATACTTAGGTATAAAAAGAAAAAGTTTTTACAAAATGTGCTTATGTATTTTTAATATTTTTATACAGATATAAAAATAAATTTTGTTGAATCTTGTATTAAATTTTCAAAATTTGATCTACCAAATAATTTTTTTATTAATATTTATAGAAAAAAAAACATTAAAATTTGTAATGCTTTATGTTTATAAATGACTCAAAAAGAGTAAGAAAAAACTGAAAATATACCATGAAAGTTTTAATATAAATATTTAGTGAAAGTTCTGAGTATTCATTATTATTTTTATTTGAAATACAATAAAATATCAAATATTGTTTGAGAAGAAATAATTGTTTTATAGTTGAATATGAAGTATAAAAATTAAAACTTGAAATGCTCAAAAAAAAAAAAAAAAATAATTTGGCTTTCTGTTAGAATTTTTTTTATTATATATAGATTAGAAATTTTATAAAATCCTTTTATTACATTTTAAAATTTTAAGTATACAAACAAACATATTTGCTAATTAGTAATATTAGTAACTAAAATAATTTACTAATTGTATCCGCAATTGTATGAATTTATGAATTCAGCAAAATACTATAAAAAAAATAGACTATAATATTTTTTCAGATATTTTTTAAATTAGAAACTATAAACTTCTGAAGAACTTGTATTCAATTTTCAAAAAAAAAAAAAAAAAAATAGATTTTGTCAAAAATTGAATTTGCATAAAAATTCCATTTTCTTTATTTTTTTTTTGTTTTCCCAATCATAAAAAAAAAGTACTGTAGTTTTTACTTCTTTAAAGTACAAACTCGATACAACTTGCTATCCTAAACCATCTCCATTTTTGAAAATTTAAACATTTTATCAACTATTTATCGTGGGTATAGACACAAAAAAAAAATATCATTGTAAAATCAATACATTCATCAATCATCTCAGAATCTAAAAGATTAGTTAGAATTGTCATTAAAATTAAGGGCATATAAAACCAAGATTATGTTTTGTATTTGTCTTTTTGTATAAAAAATAAAAATATTAATAATAATTGACCATAATTATAGAATATTTCATACATTTTTAATTACATTTTTATCTTATGAATAATTTGATGGCCAAGAACACTATATATAGTACCTATAGATTACTTTGCAAAATATTTGCACATTCTTATATTTTGAATTAGTATTCATTTTGCTCTTATTTAATTATTTAATCATAGTATGCATACGAAAATGTTTGAGTTATTAAATAATATTTATTATTCACATTGCTAAGTTGTAATTTAACATTAACATAAAATTAAAAATAATTTAACATCATAATATGTTGATTAATCTAATAATTTTTAAAATAAAATATATATTGAGCATTTTATTTTTAATAAATTATTACTTAAGTAATGGTTTTTGGTTTTGATTAATATTTAATACTAATTAGATGTCTAATAACTTGTATAACATACTGTTTAATTATTGGCAATTAGCAAAAACAATAAATATATAAAAAATAATACAATTTTACAGTATAATTAATTGCAAGCAGACACCTGTAAAGACAAATTATGTTTTAAGTATTAACTATTTTTATTTCCTATTAACTTTTTAATGTTAATAATTATTGTTAAGGGACTAATATTAGGTATAGAAAGCCAAAATAATAATTCTAACAACAATTCAAGGCTGTAACTGGAAATTATTATCAAAGGGGAGAGGGGAGAAGTTAAGCTAAAAAAATTGTGTTCTAATTTTATTGTAATATGTTATAGGTAATTTAATATAGTATAGAATTCATTTCAAAATTTCGGGGGGGTTAACCCCCCAACCCCCCAGGTACAGCCTTGCAACAATTATTTAAATATTAAAAATACTTTGGAATAAATCTAAATAGTATAAATTTTTTATCTGTTAAATACATCATTGATCAGTTTATTTTTATTAACAGTGTACCTATAATGTATAGGTAGGTATAGGTATACCTAATAATATCATAATAAATTGTATTATTTGCTTAGAATTTCTTTTGTACCTATGTAATGACTATGTGCACAATAAATTATTTAAAACTTGAAGTAAGAGTAGTAAGACATATTCTAAATGGTGATAATTATTAACTACATTATATTTTTAAAATTACTTAATAATTTGAAATTTTCAGTTAATCATTGAAAATAATTTTAAACAGTTAGATAACAATAGTACAATAGGTATTTAAATTTATATTTAATAATTTTATAATATGCAATTGTTGAATTATTTAATTTTTATTTACATAATTGTTACATGTTATCATAGGTAAACAATAATTAAATTATCTTTTTAACTACATTTTAATTTAGTGAAATTTGGTGTGGTAAGAGGTGTTCACTATTAATCATTACCTATACCTACTGAATTATTAAAAACTTTAAATTATTATATTTATCCTTTTTTAGCCACAAGATATAATAGATGGAAATTAATAAATCATTCTAAATTATTGGCATTGGTAAACACTTATATTGAGATACAATTTTTTTTCGTACTTTCGGTTGTTCACTTTTTTTATTCTATACATTTTACACATTTCAAACATTTTTTTCTTATAGTTATATGGGATGAGTTTATAAGCTTTCAATAATACATATGTAATGTTTACATGGAAATTTTAAAAATATTTTTGTTCACAAGACTTTTTGTCAATAATTATTAAGTGTAGTGTATACGCTATACAATATGTATAAATAGTATTACATATCTATTCTTGAAATTAGATCTTGGCATCCTGATAAAATTTCCTTGTAATAAAATATAATTTTTTATCATAATCTAAATTGTGGCATATTCACTTTATCTTCTATACAATTATTGAGACAATTAGCATAAGGAGTTATTACTTATTTTGATTTTCATTCTTATGACCAAATCATATAATATTATCCTAAACCATGTACACATGGTAGCAAACATATTATGTTTCTTCAGAGTTCACATTTTTGTTATATATTTTTTCAGTTGGATGGGGAACAGTATAAATTTTTCATATTTGACTAGTCAATTGCATTATTAAACATATTTTACGATTTGATAAAAAATTGATTAAAATATTTTTCAATTTTTCAAATATTCTTTTGTTTTAAATTTTTGTTTAATATAAATTAAAATTTTATTTTTAATGTTAAGCCAACTTAATAATATTTACCAACATTAGTGTTAAAATAGGTAAAACTAAAAATTAATAAAATTGTTTTTGTTAAGGGTATAAAAATATTTAAAATTATTATTTGATAATGTGGTAACCTGACAAAAATGCTTTTTACTAATCTATTTGCTTTTTCATTATGCTTTAAATAATTATTAACTTTGGTGGTGGACCTAAACATGCATTTATTGTGGGCTAATTAGGTAATCATACGTCGCTACTCGATCTTGAACTCCTTGATACACTTGCACCATGCTGTACAAATGCTCGTGAGTATTTCTGTTTTTGCTTAGTTTGTAACAAAATAATGTTCTTAAAATGCTATACCAGTATGTGTTTTTTCATCAAACAATTGTAAAATATACCAATTACAGAATTAATTTTGTGTTGCTAGCTTTTTAATATTGAAATAAATTGATTTATTATCACACTTTAAGGTAGTAACATTATCTGTACTTGTATATATAAGTTTTTATGTAATTTTAATTTAAGTAAATTATTAGCATTTTTAAATTGTTTATTATTTAAATATTATTCTTCAAACTTAAAAATTGTTGTGAATAATTGAAATATCAAAAGAAACCAACATAAAAGTACTGATAACATTATAATACTATTAGTTTTTATCTTTAATCTAGTTAATTGGTTAATTAACATTAATATTAAAAGCTAACAATTTAAAATAAGTCACGCTGAGTGCAATTTTTATATATTGTATATTTATTTTTGTAAGACGAACACAACATATGTGGGTATAGTACATAATATGCATTTATGCATTGCTTTGCTGTTATATTAAGTGATCTTACATATAAAATTGAGGTAGTTTATTTTATAATAGTGTTTATGGTATAACTTAATAATTTAAAATTATAGTCTAATAATTTAAATAATAAGATGTATGTTTTGATTATAATGTTGTAAATTATAATCATGAGTAATATCATTTATTGATATTTTTATATAACTATATAAATAACAAACTAATGATAAAAGATAATGTTTTATAAACCTAATATTATATAAATTGTAATTATATCTTCTATACTATTATTATAATAAATTGCCTTAATTATTTTAAAAAGTATACATTTTTATTAAATGTGTATATCTTATTTTGTCTTTCATACTTTAAAATTATTCTAACAAAAATTGCAATAATATTGTGAAAATATACATACATAATTGACATACTTGTATATTGACACTAAAATTTACATATTATTTTGAAAACTTATGAGTTCTGCATTCACTTACAAACATAAATTAAATTTTGTAATATTTATTTCTTTTTTATAATAAACATAATATCTATAAATATCTGTACTTCATTGGTTTATTTTAATATTCTGTTTTGTGTTAATTAATTTTAGTTCAGCCTCAAACATGGAAAACATCTGAGGTTGTAAAAGAAGAAGATACTCACATCCAAAGTAGTCCAGAAAGTATAGATGTATTCGATGAGTTTTTTAGTACATCATTGCCGTCATCATCTGACAATCAATCAATAGATACTATTGAAAGTCCAAGTTCGCTCATAGCAACAGTTAGTAATGAAGCACAAAGAATTTTGGATAATTTGCCTGATTTCAAGGTATTGCAAAAACCTTATTTAGTAATATTAGAAAGAGAAAACAATTTATTTTTGAACTAATTAATTTTTTTTATAAACAATTATTTATAAGAATGCTCGATCACTGCAGCAAAAAAGAATATCCTATATTTTTTCTTGTTGAAATCAAGCCCATTATGTGCAATAAGTTAAACTAATCTGTCCAAATTGTTTTCGTGTGTAAATTAGTTTAAATAATCATTTATCATTTATCTTATGTATTCCTGTTAGTTAATTTATTTTATCATAAAAGTAAAACATCATCATTAATTCCAATATGTTAAAAAGATAATCATCTTCATAATAGTTAGGGTTTTTTTTCTATTGACACAAAATTGTTTTTTATGTTCTTAATTGTATTATTAATTAAAGTTGTTTAAATTATAAAATTTAAAATTTTGTTAAATTAATAATAAAGCATGAAAAAGTTCATATTTGCTTTAAGTTCCAAATACATTAGAAATATTTGTGCTACTAAATAATAATAATCATTATTCAATTTCTAGTCCATGTGTAGCATGCAAGACCTTAATTGGTATTTCATAATTATTTATTCATTTAATATGCAGAGATTTCTATAAATTTTATTAAAATTTCAAGAAACTAAAGGTTTCGGCTTTGAAGTTTTAATAGATTAATTTCAATTACATCAATTTTTCTTGACTAGGTATGTATTATATTTTATAATATATCATTACATTCTGCAGTATACTTTCTGAAACAATTCAAATTTTTCTATAAATATATTGTTCTTTAAAAACTTTTAATTATGAAAATGTATTTTTAACAATACCCATAATTAAATCAATATCAGATGGATATTGATATACCTCCATCATCATTTAACATTGTTATGACTAAAAACTATAGACTGCATACCTGGCTATTACATATGTACTGGTTCATTATTTTTCTAACAATTTGGTAAATAATTTGCGAAGTTTGATTTTTATTACAAATGTCTCATAAGTAATTTCTTACAAGCTAACAATAGTTAATAATTTTTCTTTAAAATTTAAATTTTAACTGATTTATAGAACTCTACAAACTGCTCAAAAATAAAATATGGAATGGCTTATAGTTGTTGAATTTGCTTTGTAAGGAATGTTAACTATTTTTGTTGTTGATAGATATTTAATTATATATTAAAATATCAAGATAATTGAATGGACTAAAAAATAATAATTTATACAAAAATATTTTTTAACAATTTAATGTATACCATATAAGTATAAACTTAAATTAAATGAGTTATATTTGTGTTTAATATATTTAAATTATATAGAGTGGGGAAACAGCCAAAACAGACAATTTAAAACATTAATTATAAAATAAAATTTAATTATTAATGTATTAGAATAGAGTATATAATTTGTCATTAATTTTATAATAATCATTTCTTCAAAATAACTACCTACTCTTCTTAAGCACTCTTTTTATCTTCCTCGAATTAGATAATGCCACTTACGATAAAAATGTATACAAAATGAATGCTAAGCAGACACTAACTGTCATTATTTTTATAAAACAATTTTACAACAAAATCATGTTATTTACTGTTTCATGTTGGTTTAGTGATGTATTATTGTTAAACTAATAATATTTAATGAGCGAACATTATTATCATTATTTTTTTTTATTGTTGAGAAAACTTATTTTTTATATTATTCGTTTCACTTCCCTACTCTATATTATATTTTAGTCTGTTCACTAATATTTCCTTGGTAGCCCATCTAGTCTTAATGGCTCTATTATATATGTACCAAATAAATATTAATTCTAGTATACAATATACATACAACATAATATGTAAAATTTCTTATTATAAGGTTTATTTTGTGCAATCTATTAAATTTGTCTTCAATATTTCTCACATTTTGTTTGTAAACCATATTCCAATGGTTATATTTAAGTCATAATTATAAAACTACATTCCTTTTTTTTTTGTTATTACATGTATGAATATATCTTAATATAATCATCTAAATATTCATGGTACCTAATATCAATATTAGATTGAATTCATACATTTTTACCCATTACAATTATAGATGTAAAAATAATATAAAAAAAAAAAATAATAAAAATGATATGCTCAATTAATATTATTTTGTTTTAATGAAAACGTTTAGCCACTGTAATATTTTGTTTTTAGCATTGACTAGCGGTTTTCACTTTATTTTCAATCTAAGGATTTTTTTAAACATTATATGACTTTAATTAAAACAATTAAAAAATATATATTGCTTTAAGTAGTTTAATAAATATTAATCAATAAGTTTAGTTAATAATATTGTATTAAATATAAACAGTAGGTAATATTTCTGGTTCATATTTCCAAATTATTAGTAAGGCAGACTGATTCAATAGTTTTCTATTTTGATTTTGTGAGTTGCATGTTTATTTTTTACTCTTCTTTGTGTTTGTATTTATTTACATAAAATTTGCATACACACTAATTAAGCTCTGTTGTTTAGTTAATAATTAATGCTCGTGGTAAAACCTTTATTTTTAATTTACCCATGACTTAATAAAATCATAATTATTTGTGTGCACACTTAATAAATACCTTGATACTAATCACTTATCAATTCAAAAAATAAAAATAAGTAGTTGTGTCTAAAATAAAATATTTTAAAATGTTAGAAAGTTATTAGATTGATAATATTTAATAACTTCATATGCTTGAAATAGAGTGAACATTAATAGTAGGTATAAAGTATAACATTTATAAATTATTTGTTTTTATATGTTATGTAATGTGCCACCTCACTTGCCTCGCTGCCAAAAACCGCCACTGCAATTGACTTAACATATTATATTAAATACAATTGAATGTATTAATTATTTAGTGATATTTTATTCTTAATCTTTTCATATTTTATAAATAACTTGTAAAAATCAGTAAGAAGTACATTTTAAAAACTATTTTTTAGAAAATGTTGGTGACTTACAATTTTTTGTGATTTATGATTCTTTATTTTAAATGAAGAAGGGATAAGTGAAGTATTATTTTTTTTATGCATTACAATTTTTAAATATTACAACAAAGATAATTCCTTAAAACTACAATCAAGTTAAAGTAAATATTAGGTATTTTGAATAATCTAATGGCTAAAAGTATTTTATAATTAAAAATAAAACATCATTTTAAAATTATTTTATTTTAAGTAGATACCACAATAATTGTTTTAAAGTTTATGTTAAAAGGTATATTTAATTTATTTTCATTCAATTAAGTATTAAAAATTTTTGACTGGCGTAGCAATAATATATTTTATGTGATAGCTAACGGTTAATATGTCAATAGCAGAGATAAATAATTGAATGTATACTTATGATATGTATTTTATCTTTTATATAATGTGGATAACATACTTACATTTATTCAACAACGTTTATCAATATTTAATATCTTAAGTGTTAATAATTGTTTAATGTAATGTTGCAAATTACAAATTGCAATCAGTCATTTATTTAGGTAATTGAAGTATGTTAATATAAATATTTTTTGTAGTTACCATACAAAATGTAAAAGTTTTAATATTGAAAGTTATGTCTTGATTGACAAAAGTTTGCAAAATTTGATCAAGATGTTTGTACTTATTTTATCAATATTTTTCTTATGGAATTCTATACATTTAGGTCTTTATAATCCGTCCTTTTATTAGTTTTATTACATTAAAATTATTTTTATTGATAATTTTTGATCTCTTTGGTAATGTATGAAGTACTTAAATTAATTGGTTGACAGTAGGTAAGTAATGTTTACCAGTAGTTTATATTTTTCTTTTATATTAGCCTTTATTAATATGTTTTCACTGTTCATTAAAAAAATTATTATTTTTTAGTAAAAGAATTTGTCGTTGTCAGTTTTATTTTGTAATATATTAAAAAAAAAATAAGATAACATAAACCAGAAATGTCTTATATTTAAACACGTTTGTTGAATAAATTAGGTAGGTAAGACGAAATAAGAGTTATTTTAATTAATCTGTAATTTTTTGCTAGAAATGTTGATTCTTATATTAGTTATATCTGGTATGTAAATATAACACTATAGATAATCTTTTTTTTTTTAACTATAGTAATAATAATGTAACCCAAATTTAATTTAAAAAATATTGTGACTGCTAACATTCCTCATATTTTTAAATTAGATGTATTAACAATATGTTGTTGAAGTTTGAATGAATTTTTGTGTTTAAGGTTTGCTCTAAGTGATTATTTATTGATTTATTATTATTATTATTATTATTATAATTAATTTTGTTGGATAATGTTGTTTGTATTAAATATAATTATGTTTGGTTTATAAAACAAAGTATTATAGTTTCATTTTTTTTATGTGTATACTATATAGTTTGTAATCATATTTTGTGTTGCAACTATCCTATTATGCAAAAATATAAGTATTATCAAAACAATGTTCTCTCAGTGTTCGTGGACTTGTGACAATGAAAAATATTTTAGTGTTATCTGTTACATTTCAGGAAATTTGGTAGGTATGTATTATATAATACATTATAATTCAGGTTCACAGTATTCTATTAATAAAATCAAGAAAACCATCAATAATATTTAAATAAATAGAGATGGGGCTTATTAAAAAGTATTTAATATTTTTTAAATTTATTATCTAATTATTATAATATATTATTTAGAAATAAATATATATATATATATGATAAATATATGTTTTATAAAATGTTATTTTACTATTAACTATAAAGTATTAAGTATTAGTATTATCAGTATAAAATATAATTAATTGAAGCATTTTATTATATTATCCAATTTGTATCAATAACTTTTAACATACTTTAGAAAGTGCTCTCCTACTCCTCCTTTTAGAAAGAGAAGTATGGCCACACAATTACACTCTCATGCTATAGTTATAGATGAATTAGACAGCCTATACAATTATCTAATATAGTATAATAGGTAAAATTAAACATTAATAAGTAAATTGTTATTAACAAAATTATTTCAATAATAATAAATTATAAATGGCTCTAAATAAGTTTTTATAGCTAGTTTAAAAAAAATTATTTCATGATTGTTTTGATCCATACAAATTTTTTACTTATACAACAAAATATTATTATTTTGTTACTAAATCGACAAAGGATGAACAAAATTATTGCCTGTATATTTACAATATTATCACTCGTATAACTGATGATGTTGAAATGTGTCGATTTTTATTATAAACGTTTACGCATGCGTCATTTATGTAATCATATTGCGCTATAATAATGTTATTACCCAAATGCGGTAATTGTCTTTGAGGTTTGTGGTCTACAATAGTCTACATAACACTATTAATATTGCCCCGTTCTAGGTTAAGGTATCTTACCATTAAGTGTTAATTGCGAGGTGTGATATTTGATGCTGCATTGAAAAAAACATGAAAGTAGTGGCACTCTACATACGATAGGTACCTAACCTATTCTTGCTATTTCATATTATACATTAAATCGGATCAACTGCCTCTGCATTTTGATTTCATAAAAGTAAAAGAAATTTGGAACTTATAAAAGAAGAGACACAAAAATTGCTAAACACACATAGAAGTGTTTTCCTCTGTACAACACTAGTTTTCTGTAGTAACCAAACACAACAATTTTAAATTAAAAAAAAAAAAAAAATTAAGAAGCAATTCTTGCGTATAGTAGATTTTGAGTATACATTTATATCACCATAATAAGTACAATAATGCAATGGAAATTGGAAGTGTTAAATTTGAATTAAACCATAAATCATTGCAAGCTAAAATCGATTTTGAGCAAAGACAGTGTTGATGCACTGTGCAGACACTGCGCTAACGCCTTTCATTATTAATTATTACAAGTTTATTTTATAATAATTTATATTACTATTAGTATAGTTTATATGACAAGTATGACTATTAAAACTTAGTTTTTTAAATTACTATTATATAACATTATGCTATTTAAATATTGGCAGAAATATTGGGTAATAAATTAATAGGTAGTAGGCAAGTGAATAAGTAATAATGATAATAACACATTATTTATTTGTGCATTAAATCTTAATTTTTTTATTATTTCCTTTAATAAATGACCGAATATTGACATTTTGTGAAATTTATTTTTGTATAATAATGGGAATGATTTTTTCATTCACTTGTGAAACTCAAAAATATTTTAGAATGTGGTTATTCACTGTAAAATAAAACATTTACTTACCACCCAAAGTTAATATTATCAATATTTTAATTATATAATTATTATAATACTTAATATCATACATACAGGCAAGACGGGGCACTTGCCCCCCTGGAATAATGTTATATCCATAGCAGTTGATAAAGTTACCAATGAAAAATAAGCTTCTAAAAATAGGTCTATGTATTCAGATTAAAAAAAAAATTTGCCTCTCCCCTTTAGAAAAATATCTGAGGACGCTCATGATCATACAAGATTTAATATATTACTTATATAAATTTAAGTTGTATTTATATAAAGGAATATCCTGATACAACTTCAAGTAAATCTATAAAGAACTACATGCTTGAATCATATCAATACCAATAAAATCTACACATTGCAGATACTCAGGTAACTGGTTGCAAAAATATTACTGAATTATTGAATATTTTATAACTTTTTGAGTGAAATTATCTGAGTTATAAAGTTGTACTAGGATTCAAGAGGTTAGAGATTTTTAAATGTTTCATCTAAAAATTTTTTTAAAATAAAAATATATATATAATATATGCTTACTTATTTTGAAGGTACCTTGCATGAAATGTCATAACTTATGATCTTGCTTAAATAAATTATGTAGTTAATAAACTTTCTCTATTTTCATATGGTTTGTTTACATTAGTTGTAAGTAAGTATGAATATATTTTGATAAAATTATTTAATAGTTAAAATATTAAATCATTTAATGTATAATTTAACTGATATTTGAATAAATTCAACTTAATTAAATAATATGTAATCTTCTTGTATAGGTAGTAATAAAATAAATATGTCATAAATAAATCATATTAGCCTACCTAGTTGTACATTAAATACTTAACGTGTATGGTAAATATTTTATTTTAGAAATTGAAAGGCTACACTGTTAAAAAAATTAAATGATTTCAATTTGAGTGACAATTTCATGAAAAAATTATCATTTTGTAAATTTTTTTCTCATTTTTTTATTATAAGTAACTGATGGTTTAAATAATTACTTTAACATAGTAGCATTGAGTATAGATAGTATTTATAGTATATATCTATACTCAATAGGTAACTTACTTCATTGACACAATTTTTTAAATTATTATTTTAAAAAGATGTATATGATTCAGATTTCAGATATAGTTTTCCATTCAGTGGAAAAACATCAAATATCATGTAATTATTTTTGGTTTTCCTTTCTTATAAAAACACAAACTAAATTCAATTTTCTATCAGAAACAACTCTCAAAGTTAAAGATTAAAACATTTTTAATTTTTAAAATGATGTTACTGTATTAGTAGATATGACGGATAAAAAAAAACATATTGCATACGAGTCTGCAATGAAGTATCACATTTTATGTCTTTTGTGTCTTTGGAAACCGTCACCAGGGTAATCGTAACGCTTTTTCGTGATGGTTTTCGATTCTGTGTGCCAAAGCAAAGACATAAACAGTGTTATTCATAGTCAAATTGAACATAGTTTAACAGTGGTTTAATAGTAGCTTAACAATAGTTTATTCTTTTTGTTATTCATTGACGATAAACTTTACTTAGACCATAGACTTAAGGCGGGTTTCCACTACATACGTGTGCGTGCATAAACTTTTCTGTGATTGGTTGGTATACATGATAAGCTTTTGGTATGCCAGAAAGTTTACCTATACATTCTTACCATACGTATAACTACGATACCATAAAGTTGGATCCAATTAAACTATTTCCGTGTGTTAAACGGTATAACCTGAGCGATAGCAGCAGTAACCAATTTTAAAATCTTAAAAATGGGTTATGTTAATATAATATTAAATTATATTGTTTTAAAAGTTAATTATTGTAATGATATGCTCACTTTCACATATCATGATTGTAAATTTCTTATTTTTATTCAATAAAATAAATAACGGTCCAGGTGTCGCTCGCACATATAAACCCCAAT
>VUJU01003183.1:0-28479 GCA_009835225.1 Aphis craccivora | reverse complement strand
AAATTCAAATTCAATTTCTTTATTTTATTGTTTATTGCGCTTATATACATTATGAAAAACCTAACAGTCAATACAATTAACTTTGACTGCGCGTGTTTCGGCACTCGGCGCCGTCGCTCCGCTCCGCACAAATCGAAAATATCCCTCGACTTGCTATGCAACGCCACCTTAAGTAGGTCACAGGGTAATTACTAGTCGGGTAACGAGCGTCTGTCGACTCCGGTCACCTGGCTTGATGGCCAGTTGAAGTATAAGTGTATAGTGGTTCAGTTCGCGCCAAACTCTAGTACCTCCGCGCTGTATTAAAGTTGTGTTGCGCGCATGCGTATAAACGTAAAATCGCAAACTTTAGAAGGCTATAACTTCCAAAATAATGGTTTCCGCACAAAAACAGTTTCGAAATCAGCGTTGAAAAACACGTCTTTTTTAAAAAAAATTCAAAATTCGTGAGGGGCGTGGTAAAGTGCATTTTAGCCAAAATATGAAAATGTTGACAATATAAATTGTTCGAACGATATTTAATAACAAACAACTCATGAAATCACAGACAACGTAGTTTTCGACAGCAGACAATGAAATGACACGGAGCTCTTTACCGCAGCAAGACGACGGAAAAAGAAGAGAACGACATGGTCTGTCACACGGTTTTAACGAACCAGTCCCGAAGACAACATGAAGTACGAAACGAAAGCTCAGTGCCATCTACACAAATGAAAACACGCGAACTTATGGAACTGTCGGTGACACTGAGGTGAATGACTTGAAAAAATACACGAAACATAACCGAATTTATTTCGACCGCACACACACGATACGAAATAACGAAAAACATTTTAAACGAAAACGAGATAACGGCCGCACGCACGCACCGGACAGTTATCACACAACAGCTGTTGTCAACCTGTCAACCGCACAGCGGTGTCGCACGATACGAACCGATACCACAATATGAAATTGACAGAACGAAAACCCCGCCAAACGACCATAAATTAAATGCCAACGTTGGTGACAACAAAATAGGTATACTATAGGTAGGGCACTATAGACAATAGGTATGCTAAGCCGCCATTTTGCGACTCATTTATCACATATAATATTATGGAACTACGAAGTTGCCGCGTTTATTTTATCATTGAAAAATCAGTCGCAAAATAGCGGTTTAGCATACCCGTATATTTAGTGCCTTACCATAGGTTATTTTCAATGCAATGTATCAAATAAAATAATAATTATAAAATAATTATAAATAATGAGTGATATTATCAAAATATTCTAATTCACAATGCAGTATTCGCTTACACTTAATTTTAATTGGCTTAGAGCATTAAAGTCTAAAAGTACTTTCCATAAATAATAAAGTAATAATATTATATTACTAACGTACCTCCTATTTAAAAAGCAACGCAAGAGCATATTATTATGCTTTAAAATATATAAAATTTTGTTTTTTAGTTTTATTATTAATAGTATTTATAGTTTTACTATAGTTTAATATATACTAATATTTAGAATTTCGATGTACTTACCTATATTATGTTTTGCACACGCATTTTTATATTCATGTATATTATTAAATTGCTTTTTAGCATTAAAATTGAAAAATTGCGAGTTCGATGAGTTGTTAAAAAGTAAGTTGTTATCTTTGATATTTAATGTATTTTTACTATACGAATAATATACCTGTAATCATACATAATATGGATACTATCTGGATAAAATTAAAATTGTTCTATGAAAATATTATTTAGTTTCGGTAAGCCTACAAGCCTAATGTGTTTTTGAATATATTATCAATGAAATAAATTTGTAAACTTTTAACTAAAACTTAAAAAAAAATATAATATGCAATACATAATACGACATTTATAAATTTTTAGAAATGCCAATCTTATATGAAACTTTTCCACACTACAAACAAAGAATGTTTATGCTTGGTAATTAATTATTTAATATAAAATAATTTCTATTTATACCAAAATCGTTTAAATATTTATGTTTGATTGTATTCATTAAGCTTATTTAAAGCTGGAAGCTAACTAATTGGTTTTAATTCATAACGTAGAACGTTATCTAAGAACGAGAAATTATTTAATCTAACAAGTTAAAAACAAAAAGTAATTCGTACATTTTGTAGGTACTGAAAAAATCTTAATGTTTCGTAATATCTAAAATTACTGAGTGTCCACTCCACTAGATTTATTATCTAATAATTAATGTTTTGTATTTTGAAATAGAAGATCAATTTCTTATCAATTATTTTTTATCGATCTCTTATATTTTTTGTAATGTTTAGCTGAAGCCACGGCTGTAATTAATATAAATAGTTAGTATAGGTACCTACTTAATTTTGTTATTAATTTAGTATAAAAGTAATACTTCATATTTAAACAAACGAAATTTTAATTTTAAATGTTAAATTAAAAAATAATTAACTTCTAATTTCTAACTAATTAAAGTTAGAAATTTATTAATAGAAAAGATTAGAATTAGTCTAGTTAGAAACCCAGGAACCAATTTATACTCTAATTTAATTAGTTTTTTAATTACCTATTATAAGAATACCTAACTTAACTTTAACTACCTAGTTGAAAAAGTGTATAAAATAATGAAACTAACTTACTTTTCCATTAAACATAATTAACTAATTGTCTATTTTTTAAGCTCTCGATGGATTAGACGAAGAAGAGTTCAACGATTTAAAAAGAAGTACGTATTATAATTAATATAGTTTTATTTTTGAATTATCAAACACTTACAATGCAATTTAGTGTGCTGTGTTAGGTAACTATTTTATTTTTTTATAAATAGACGCCAGCCTAGTTTACTGTACTTTGATTCCAACGTACTATGAAAGCTATTTTTTTTTTTTAAGTGGTTGTATACAATCAGCACATTATTTTATTGCACGATCAGTACATTTTTGTTAATTTTGAATTTTTTATACAAATACACGAAAAAAAGAGTCACATGGTAAAATGACATCAAGTGACATATTTTTACTATTAAATCGCTATATATTATTCTTATGTATTCTACTATATACCTAACCTTATGACGAAGAAATCGCAGGCATATTGCTAATCATTAATATCCTTACAAGTAGATTATGAGAATTTATATATAAGGAGTGGTAGCAACGATATAGATAGGTGGCTGTTAGTTCTACTGTTACATATAGAGATCGAAATGGGTAATTTGGTTTACCTTGGTTTAAGGATTTTTGACCGGAATGTTTCGGATATTTTTTAGTTAGATTCCTTTTTGGCAGAACTTCACATTTGGAAGCCATACATCCAGATATGGGCTTGATATGGATTATGTAAATATTTAGTTTAGTTTGCATATTACCTGATAAATTTAGTTGATTAAAGACTAAACGGTACACAAAATTACTCTAAATCTAAAAGAATAAATCAATAATGTTTGATAATACATTAATTGTATAATATTTAAAATATATTTTTTTAATCTATTATCTAAAAATTATCTCACATTCTCACATATTATCCTAATATAACATATACACAAAAGTCACAAAATGCGGCTCTAAAAAATACAAGCGACGATTGAATACTGAAACTATATGATGTTAGTCGTTCAATAATTATAATTATTATTATTGTGATTCACGAGATACAGTTATCATAAAATGTATTCAAGATGTTATAAATATTATATGTCCTATAATAGATTATGATTGTGGTCTATAGATTTGGTTGACGCGCCGTTGTATAAACAATAATTGGACAGGTTATTTAAATTTGACGACAAATTTTAATTTATCAGTAGTGATCCCATAAATATATAAGAGATGAAATTGGTTCATCATCAGCATAGTCTGCAATGAGGGAATAATTAAAAGTTGAGTAAATATTTAAAAAAATTTCAACTATTATTGTTCTTTGAAGTTTACCATCTTGATGCTTATATATTGAAATTACATTGATAATATGATCTCGAATTATATAAGTGTGTACAGTAAAATACAATTTAATTACTAAAAAATAAAGTAGGATCTATTTTATTTTAGAAAGTAGACTGGACTATACGTAATTAAATGCTTAGTACATGTTCAATATTCTTATCTTTTGAGAGATTTCGCTATTATATATGCCAGTCAATATTTTTGATGTGTGATTGAGTGCTTACTGTGCAAACCAAAATGAATATCTATTAATATTTGAAATTGTTAAATAATAATTGAATGTATATTTTTTTTTTAATTACCTAATACTTACTTATTCAAAACAATTTAAGATTAGAAGTAAGAAAATTATTGGTCTGCTTGTATGGTGTTGATTCAGTCATTTTTTTTTTTTTTTTTTTGGCTTGTTTATAAGAATAGCTGTAGCATATTTTTAATAAGATGGAAAATAAGATAAGTAAAGAGATATAGTGATTAAGTGTGTTAGTAGCATACAAGTATTTTTTTTAGGTTTCTGGTATCTTACTTTAGAGGTGATGCATTCATAACTTGTTACCTGGTAATATTATTAATGGATACTTGTATTAATTGATGAATTTCGTAAACAGGGAAAAATTGATGTGGCCGCTTGAACACGAGGATAAAATCATATTAATCAATTCTTTTACTTAATTTATATCTAAGACAATAATATAAAAATTTAATTATATAGTAGAATAATATTATAAAACATTATAATTTATAAACATACATTTCATTTAAATATTCGCATAAATTAAAAACTCTAGTAAAAATATATTAATCAAAAATGTAATTGTTACTGTACAGAAATAGTTCGGGCTATCCTTCTTTAAAAAGACAAAATTCCAATTTTTCATAATTTTTAACGATTTTTTAAATCCTCTCATCAACATCAATATTATATTTTTATTTTTTAGAGGAAATACTTCCTATTGCTAATTGGCTATGGTAAAGGTCTCTTACTCTATTCAGATTGAGATCGTACCTCGGCAGCCACCAGTTTTCGTCACCGATGGTTAGACTCTTTCCCCACCTATTGTAAGATAATAATTCTGATAAAGCTCGTGAGGCTAACGTTCCAAAACGAAGCCACGCCCATACTCACAAATAAGCTGCTGAGGTACGATCTCATTCTGAACAGATTATACCTGCTTGAACCTTTTGAAGACATGTTCTAAAAAAACCACAAAATTGGATAATTAACGCCGATCTTCATGTTTAGTCTTCTGTTGATAGCTTCAGAGTGATTGTTGACTCTGTTTTTTTTTTTTTATTAAAAGCTCTATTATGCATACTCTAAGTATTAGATAAAATGAAGATTAAACATACTTCTATATTGACATCATTGAATTCTTTTTAAAAAAAATGATCGGTTCACATATACAGTTAACTAGCTCAGAGCGAGAAAAAAAAATTAGCATTAGTAGATTTTTTGTAGAAAAAATTTAAATTTATTCAAAAGTTAAAATTTATAATGATAAGAACAATCAATTAGGTATATGGTTAAGTTACATTTAAAATTATGCGGCACCATATGTCTAAATATGAAATTTGTAAAATCGTTTATGTATGTAAGTATATCTATGGTTATTAAAATCTACACGATTCTGCAAATTCGTGGAATCGTAGTATAGCCGTATTTACACCACCAACATTTTTTAAGTGCATCAGAACTTAAATTAATTAATATATATACATATATATTAATTATATAATTAATAATAAAAAAATTAGTTTAAAAAAATAAGTATTGTGATAAATTGGCAAATGTTAAAGTAAATGTAACCTCTGCTATCAGTAAAGTGCAAACTAAAATTGTTGATGGCTAGCTGTTAGACTTTATCGATTTCAATATTTCAATAAAAATTGAATAAATATAATTGTGTCCTCGGCTCCTCGCGTCCAAAATATGTACGCGCACACAAACGGCCACATCCATTTATCAAGTCCTAGATCGATAATTAAGGATTTTGTATGACGTAGTTTTTGAATGCTAATCTTCGATTGTGCATTAAGTGACGATATGGTTATAAGATGCATTACTAAGCATTGTCTGTTTTTAAGTGATTGGCAAAATGAAATTTGATTTTAATTTGTAACCACGTCTACAAATTTGATATTAAAACGATTATTCCGTTATTTTTCAAATTCTTATAACTGAAAAATTTACATTATGGAAACCCTTTAAGTATATTATCATACCAAATATAGATGTTGTTATCATTAATATGACATAGTTATTACTTTGATTGATAAGCTATATTGGTAGATACCGGATCGATTCGGTAGAACGAAAATTTAGTCCAAAATAAATTAACTTATTATTATTAATTTAATTATATTATAATATTTTGTATACAAACAAACAAACGCTTTTAATAATTGTAAATACGGAATAAATCAAAATTCAAAGTTCAATTTCAAATTTTAGCTTACATTGAACAATGTGAAACGTATAATAATTATGTAACCAGGATGCAGGAATTAAGTAAGTTATTCTAACTATGTATGATACGTAGGTATTTGCTTAATTAAAAAATATTAACATTCCTTAGTATTTCACTTAAACAAAAATATCAAAATGCACAAACGAGTGATCCCATCAGTTTATGCTGTCTTCATTTCTTTACCCCATTTGTTTTTTAGTATTCAAATTTATTATAGAATAGACCAACGATTCTCAAACTGCGGTACACAAAAAGCCGCGTGGTGGTAGAATGGAAAAAAAACAAATATTCGATTCTGATTTCATTGAAAATTTGTTACCTATTTATTTAATTCATGTCTTATTTAAAAAAAAAAAAAACTAATAAATAAAAATAATTATATTAAAGTATTTTATTACCTTATTGTCTAAAATAAATGTATTAAACTAAATTCCTAAACTTGGATCGTTCTATTTTTATTATAATCTAAGTGGTTATCTACGCAAAAACAAAAAGTTTAAAAACCGCTGGAATATACATTTCTATTATCAATTATAATATCATTGGTTATATTATAACCATCACTATAAGATTTTAATTTCTAAAATTAATTTAATTATCTAATAAAAAATAAACAAATTATTACAAATTACGTTTAAAAATACGTACATAATTTATGACATATTAATAATTATTGTATTTTATTTATATTTATATTATTAGAAGTAGGTAGTTTTAATGTTTGGTTATTGTTTGAAATTCAAGCAAAATACAATACACAATTTATTTAGTAAACATAATTATTATTTATAATAATTTTAGAAATACGACCAATGGATCCTAAGTATGCTGCAAAACTTAAAATAAGTAAGTTGGTAATCGTTAAGACTATTATTTAACTTTAATAATTAACTATCGTAATTATTGTAATTGTTTTCGTAGTATGTACTTTATTCGAGGTCCGTCACTCCAGCACCCCAAGTTAGGTTAAGTTTTTATACCAAAATTTCACAAGATTATCTAATCGTTGCTTAAAGAAATGTAACCACGGAAACTTTTTTTTATAACTTACAAGGAAGTTCGGTGTTCCATGCTTTAATTCCGGATTTTGGAGTGACGTCACCCCAGCACTCTGTAACCTTCAAAATGATTTGATTGGTTCGACATATTCACAAAATTTTAAAACCCTTTTTTGATTATAAATATATTTTACACATTGTATAATAATTATGTCTACACACGTGCCTACGTATATAATTACGATGTTTATGTCACTAAAAATTCTTAATTGATTAAAGTTAAGCCCGGTACCTATCCTGGGATATTGGATTTCGTTTAGTTACAAAAAAGGGATGATGATTATGATTTATCAACCAAAATGCATTTCGGTTGCAACTCGATACTAAGCATGATCACTCGCTCGCTGCACTCACTCGGACATAAATATTACAAAATACGTAATTTTCAAAGTGCTATAACTTAAAAACTAATGATTAGCCCCAATTTATTTTTGCACCATCGTTTTTAGAATGTCAAAATAAATAAGATGCAAAAATTAAATATACAAAATTTAGGGTGTCCGGTAAAGTAAAAATATAGCATATAATTTATAAATTTAAAAATATATATATATACAGAGAGAGAGACAGAGAAATTATATTGCATACCATATATATACATAACCAATAATTATATGTATAAAAGATATTGAAGAAATATACATTTTAAAGAGAACGCGATCTTATGTGATTATTGTTACCTTATTATACAAATTCCCACTTAAACCATGACATCCTATTCCCCAATTAAAGTCGCACTGCAGCTAAGATGTTTACACATCATTCGTGAATACAAAGGCACTCACATATTTTTTTTTAATTTTGGTAAAGTAATAATCATCGATCTTAAAATGTTTAATAATACGTATTGATAGACATGATGAAATAAATTATTATTTTGTCTTAACCCATAGAAAATTATGTGTCAACATGACATCTAATGATAGTTTATAATGTAGTAATAGTCATTAATAGGTAGGTACCTATGTTTTTAATGTTTTTAATTATTTTTCCACGCAGCACACACATGTAAATATTTTACTATTCCTTCACTGCAATATTTTTGAATCATATTTATGATTATGTATGATTTGAGTACCTAGGTATAAAAACATTTAAATGCCCTACCCCATAAAATACATATACCTATATATTATACATTATATTATATTATATTATATTACATTATTACATTATTATTAAATATTATACATTATATTTTATATATTTTACAAATGTTATACTTGTTTTGGGAAGAACTTCCTAAAACAAGTCTTCCAACTCAAGCGCCGCGGCCGTATGATCGTATGTGGATGATTAACCCCTATTACTAAATACCTACTTGCATCAAAAACCTAACCTAACCTAACCTATAGGATGCTAGTGTAACGTCATGTTAACATTCGGAATTAAAGTATGTAATTCTGAATTCCTTTGTAAATTACAAAAAAAGTTTTCGTGATTACATTTTGTGTATAATGATTAAAAATCTTGTGAAATTTCGGTAAAAATTCACAACTTGATGTGTAGGAGAGGCCGACCTTTTTATTCGACTGATCTAAATGAGATATTAAAAATAATTTTAATATATTATAAATTTACATTTTGAATCTGTTGTTAATGGTTGTAACGAACTCGAGGTCATATATATAGAAAATTCCTTGTTATAAAAGTCTAAAAAATTTGAAGTATTGTCATAAATGTATTTAGGTATGTACACTATTACACTTAAAAGTGTTCAAAATCAAAATTTATATGCATTCATTATCAAAAGAAAAAATCGGGTTTACATGCTTTGTAAATGGCTCTATCTAAAATACTAGTATTGATCATTATTAGGGTTGAGGGCTTCTAGTTTTTTCATATTTTTTTAGAAAGATCGTAGAAAATTTAGTGATCAACAAATGTGTTTTATTACACCAAGACATCAAATTTAAAATTATAATTGTATATTTTGTCATAAGTATATAGAAATGCATACTTAGGTATATATCAAATTAAGAACATATTGACAATTTTTGAAATAAGTTTTTTAAATTAGCTTAGACAAAAAAGAAAATTGGTAAACTTTCCATTTAAAAATTATATTTTCTCAGTTGTTCCAAGAGAAAACGAATTAGATCCTACATCAAATGAAGACAACTTCGATGGTAATATGTTATCTTATATTAAATCTATAATCCAAAAATATATTTAATTATTTTTTGAATATTTAGACACTTCGTTAAACGAAAAATTATACTTAATGATATAATATTATAGTGTACGAAAAACTATTCTGAGAGGAAACGGTCCGTGAACTTTATCACCACCTATATTTCATAATAAATTATGTTATATGTTGTTCATGTTGTTGACATTTTATGTTTTGCTTTGGCACACATAATCGAAAAGCGTTACGGAAATGCGTTACAGGGCGGTTACCCTGGTTACCTAGACACATTGATAGGTATGTGTTACCTATCCTGGTAACCAGGGATAACCGGGTAACTAGGAGTAACCAGGTAACCAAGGTAACCGTACCTAACTATGTTTTAGTATAATTAAGCTATTTATCAAAGACATAAAATGTGGTACTTCATTGCAAACTCGTATGCAATATGATATATGTTTTCATTCAGTGCACAAAACATGGAACAATAAGAAATTTTTGATACAACTATTAGTTATTTATTTCACTTTAGTATTATGGTAGGTTGATATAATTTTTTCCAAAAAATAATATTCTATTTATTTATTATAAAAAATACGGATTGTAACTCTTTATAGAATTAAAAAGATAAACATGCAAAGTAAGATAAAAAATAAAATTGATAAAATGATGATATTTAACATCATAAATATAAAAAATATACGTAAATACACAAATATGCATATTTAAATAATTATGTGTACGATTTAAAGTTTAAGAAATTAAAGGTTGGTTTGTGTTGTCATACGACATTCAACGTTTTATGGGTTCATTGTCAATATAGTTTCTGGGATTAAATGATAAATGGTATATAGCAGTAGAGTAAAAGGACCGTTGAGATACTTTGAATGTTATTAAAGAAAGCAAGGTTGGAAAAATCAATAATACCAGTAGGTCATTTAAAAACTTATTGCCAAAATAACGTGAAAGCTCGATTAAAGTAATTAAACCAAGGTGAGTGGCAACTGACAATTAAAGAATAATTGTGAGAAGAACAAGCTATACCTAGAAAGTTACTAGCAAATCGGATGAACCTTTTGCTAGACCTTTTCAAGTTTATAAGTACTAGCAGCGGTAAGAGGGCATTATACTCAAGTATAAGCTGAACAAAATAACAATAGAGAGCCTTAAAGGAAGGTTTGAGCCTAATTGCTTTGAACAACCTCATAATAAAGTATAACATTTTTAAAGCAGGACAGCTAATCATTTTAACATGAGGACTTGGATCAAGATTTTAGTAAATTTAAAACCAAGATCCATAACAAAATTACCACAACCTATAACTACAGAGTACCTTAAATGGTTCAGAGTAAACTAGAAGAATATGAGATCTGGTTAAAGTCATAACCTAATGTTTATAAATCAAACAAAAACTGGACACATTTGAGCAATGAAACCTCGGAATTAGCATTGAAATAAATGGTGTACCTAAAATCTAAATCTAACAATGAAAACTGTTTGCCCATTGTACAAAAAAATTATTAAACAGCTTAATATTACCGCTACAGTATCCGAAGCAAATAGAATAACACTATCGGATAACAAAAACCCTATAAGAGTGGCTAAATTGGACACAATCGATATGAGAAGAGACCTAATAAGCGCATACAAAGCAAAAAAACTAAATGTGAATATGCTGTCTAGCAGTTGGACCACAGAAAGCAAAATATTCATAAATGAACGTCTAACCAAGAAGAAAAGATTCTTTATTTAAAAACGAGATTAATAATTATATTGATAAAATACATCATAAAATATAGGCGTTAATAAGGCTGACTGATCGTTTTCAACCACAATCATTTTTCGTACACAATGGTACCTATATCATTGAATTCAAATGTAACACGTCATTCATAATAGTGACTCACTTGACACCTAATGTAGGTACAACAGAGCATCACTAATCATCTGCCTACATTATTTTTTTAAGTCATATGTATATTTCTAATTTGATATTTGTACAGTGGTTTTAATAATAGCGATAATTTAATGAACAACTAGTATTTTAAGAGTTGATTTAACTTTTTGAAAAAAAAAAAAAACAAATTTTAATTTATCATAATATCAAAAATTATTTATGTTTAGAACGGTGTCGGCGTGTATGATACATCTATCATATTATAAAAATGAATACATATAATTTAGAACTTTATGTAGTATTAAATATTAATAAACCCAAAAACTTGTTTTTTATAGACCGCTATGCAACAATTGAAGAAGAGGATATAGAAGATCCCATCATAATACTCGCAGATAGTTCATTTTTTATTGGTGACTATTTAATTATTATTTTGTTTATATCTTTACAGTATACCTAACATAATATGTTAATTTCTATACTTTTCTAAAATTTGCATTAAAACATCAGATTTGTACTGTGTTTTAGAGAAATACAGAAATATAGATATATTAATATATATATATTAATTTATGTATTAATATTTATCTATATTAATATCTAAACATACTTAATATATTGTTTTTTAATATTATTATAATATATAATATGACATACGTGTTCCTTCCCCTCGACAGAGTTGGGTTAATAACGTAGCACAAATTAAAAATTACCGTAACAAAATCAATTTCAAAAAGTAACTTCTATGAAGTAATAAAATCATTTATAGCAAAACGGTTATCTACTTTACTCCTTATTATATTCTGAGAGCAACGATGAATGCACTTATTTTACAATGATATGTATTTTTTTGTGTGTTAGCATATGTGTACACAATCAGTAGTTAATAAATTTCAGTTTTCAACTTTGAGGGTGTATGTATGAGTTTTAGATCTAGTTTGTACTTTAAATATGTCAAAATTGAAAATTCTCCGTATTTTTTTTAAATAATTGTTAAAACAAAATAAAAATACAATAAGAAGAAGAAAATCAGAAATTTTTCGCAAATTCAATTTTTGACAAAATCGATTTTATTTTTTTGGTTTAACTATAGATGCTTCAAATTTTTTCCAAATGTTTGAATTATCATTTTTATAATTAGGATTACTTTTTCAAAATATTTCAATTCCTTTTGAGCTATTCATTAAATTTTTATTCATATGTATAAGTCGATGTTGTATATATAGTATAAATATATTTTTTATATAATAATTAAGTATTAATAATATTATAAATGCAATATTTTCGGAAAAAATTGCATCAACTTGCTATAATACTAAAAGTAAAATAAATGATTTTATTAGTATTATCAAAAATTATATTATGAAAATATATACTTACTTGATATAAACTTTAATTGTTTTCGCTCAGAATGGTATAGAATATAGGTATAATATTATAGGTACAATGGAATAAGGAATTCAAATTTAACAAACTCACTTGACTACCTTTTTTTTAATAATGTACTTAAAAAATTTGTAGAAAATCCGGAGAATGCAAAACCTGCAAGTAATATTTTAAGAAAAATATGTTTATAATTTATTGTATATTTTTAGAAATTCGAGCGTAGGTATATCATATGCTTTTTATTTTATTATTGTAGTAATAAATACTTATATAGATGAACATGTTTTATTAAAAAAAAAACTTATTACAAAAAAATCTTTATTAATACACTTGTAGTTGATTTTGGCAACCTAAAGGTCCGAGGAAACTATGAAGGTAACTTCTTAAAAAATGTTCAATTTTGAATAAAGAATACTAGTAATTATACTACTGTTTAATTTAATTAGTTAAGATTATAATTTATGCTGTATATCATCATCATAATCTGTTTGTGAACGTAATATACCTACGTCCTACACATGGAAAATATTAAATAAGAAATTAATATAGGTTTAATATGTAGTGTTATACGAGTATATCAGCTTTAAAAACATTTTTAGAGGAATTCACTGGTAAACGAAGTGTAGTTAAATTTCACAGAATCAATCGACAAATTTTCATACTTGGTAAGTTAAGTTTTTATTTTTTATAAGTGCGTTATATTCTATTATAATAATAAGTTGTAAGTAAGGTAAAAATTCAGTTCTGTTATGAAAAGCCCAAATTTCTATAATTAATACTATAATAAAATAAAATAAATTCGTAAAAGGTACCTTTATTATGTTAGTACTTACTAGTTTACTACATTGTTTAATGTACACAAAGAGTTTAAATTATATTTAGTTGTCACTGACATTTTTTTTATTTATGTGATTTATTATATTTTCATTATTTTATTATTTTTTTTTAAATACGATTAAGACGATTTGTTGAGACATTTTAAACTCGTTTCTTTGTTGAAATACCAAGAAATATTTTTATTACGTTTCGTTGGTTTTCAATTTTTAAAGTTAAATCGTGTTTGTTTCAAATTCGTCCATTGTTATAATTTTTTAATTTACCTATAAATTATCCTTTAAATCTATAATTTTGCATTCACTCGATATTTAAGGATATGTAAATTATTTGATATTATATTATTTTGAATTCATGAATTTATGATTAATTATGCATTATGTTATGTTTATACATAGTTCATCCAAGCCCATATGAAAATTATGAAACTTACAAGAAAAGGATAGTCGAAGTTAAAAAAAGTAAGTGAAATTTTAGTATATAATGGCATTTAATTAAAATAAAAACATTTAAAAAACAATATGATCAAGGTCATTGGGAGTTTTAAAAATATCACCTAAAACAGTTTTTATATTTTACTTCAGCGAGTCATTAGTTTGTACAATTACCTGGCTAATTAATTTTATTTTTACTGTTATATACCTAAAAACTTTACCAGTTCATTTAGAAAATTATATTAGAATCATGTTTGCACTTTGTTTTTGAGATGTGGGTGAGTTGCACCCCGACTTGTCATTCCCGGTGTTGGAGACTGGTGAATTTCAGCCCAATAATATTTTAGGTATAGATTAGTTACGGCCTGACAATATTTTAGTGGTAGGTGAGTTATGGCCCGAGTAATTATCGTTACCTATGTACCAGTACCTACCTATATAATATATATAATATAGATATACATACCTGTTAACTATGCACCTGGCAAGTTTTCATTTAAAACTAAACATGTCGTTTTACACTAGCCATCCTAACATATATAACTTCGTTGATGTGTTACTAGTGTTACTAAAGTTCAATCACAGACATACATAAAATGCAGGAGTAAAAGTGTAAGAACAAAGAAAATGTGTGAAAAATAATTTTTCATTCGAGAACAGATGGCAAAACATGAGCTAAAAGAAATAGATAATTTTGACTTAGTTAAATCGTTGAGTTTTAAGTTTTTTCAAAAACAATTGTCAATTAAATTACTGTACAATATTATTAGGTATTAAACCAATACTTATATTTCTAACATCATTATCATTATATACTATTTTCTTATAACACAAAAATTATTATTAATATATGAATGCTTTTATTTTTTTACGACAAATATTAATATAAGTACGACAGATTATACTAAAAAATACGTAGTATTGTGATGTTTATATACTATAATACTATATAGACATATCACATATATTAATATATACTTTATTGTATGGCCACAATTCGTACGTACGTCTCAGAAACCCGAGCCGCAACTCGTACGTTATTTAGGGATTGGGCCGCAACTCACCAATACCGTATTTTTGTATTTGACTGCACAAAGGCATTTTTTGATTTAAATGACAAGTACCTAGTCCTTATAAACACTAAGCAAATGGGAATATAATAGTAATCACTGTATATAGTATGCAAGGCCGTAAATGAAAAAATTTCGAAAGGGAAATTCAACATTTTTTTAAATATATAGATACTGAAAACTTGTCATTTTTACTTTAAAAATATAAAATTTGGTTATTATCGTTATTGAAAACATAAGTCGTTATTATAATATTCAATGTATATAACAGTCAATTATTATATAATAAAAAAATATTTCTACTTTTAAAAATTTCACCCCAGGATCCTCCCCAGTTACGGCCTTGATAGTATGTAAATAATATATTTATACACGTGTATGCCGAATAGATTTATTAGGCTGGTATTTCCAATGAGATAGGCTCTTTCCTTAGGCTAAACGACTAAACAATTTAAACTATAATCAATAACACTTAAAACAGTTAGACTCCTGAAATTGTTTGCTGCTTGCATTGGTGTACAACTCTAGTTTATCCACATGTTTATTGATAACTTCCGGATTTTGTAACGGATGAATACGAACTTTAGACCACAATAAATATTTCACTAAAACGCCGATCATTTTTCATCGAAATTCAATCTATATTACAGTCTAGATATGACGTTTTATAGCGATTTTTTAGTACTTTTTGATTAATACTAAATAAAAATAATTTATTAAATACTTTTTAATTTATGAAGTAATAAATACCTAACATGTGCTTATATTAACTTACTACAAATTACTATACTGTACTGTAAAAAATACTGTATGTACTGTAAAAGCCAAGTTGGTTACCTATTTATTATTTGAAAAATAATAACTCAAATAATAATTATTTAAAAAAAATTATAAGTTACAATATTACTATGAGTAATTTAGATGGTATTTAAAAAGCAATATTTTCATATAGGTACTTAAGTTGAATAGAAATATTAAAAAAAAATTAATCAAGTATGCCATAATGCTCATAACTACAACAGGCATTTCAATCATTTCATAATATATACTATATTTTCTATCTCGTGTAGATAAAATCGTCATAATTTTGTGTTTTGGTGATAGGCAGAATTGGTTCTAAATTTCTAATATATTTTTCAACCTAGGCAAAATATAAATTTAACGCCATCTCATAATTCAGCCCCCTGAATGCCCCTTATGCTACTGTTATTTAATAATCCCCTCCCCCTAAAAAAAAACTTCCGGGAAAGTTCTCTTGTTAACCACCCCTAGATCTAGCATTGTTAAAAGGTATCGATTATTGTTGTTTGTATAAGATTTTAAAAACATGCTTGTCATCACATATGCAGTGATTATATACTTACATATCGTCAATTTAGATTAGTTTATTTTAACAATATTTTAAAGCTTATACAATTAACCATAAATGGTTAATGACTTAAAAATTATATACATTGAATACAGTATGTATTCAATGTATATAATATACTTTTAACCCTACTAACTACTGATACTAGTATATATTATTATAACTTTCATTTAATACACGTTTTGAAAAATATAAAAAACTATAATATAGAATGAACTCAATATATTGTGTCTAAAACTTTGTTTTATTGATTTTTTTTTAACAAGTCTTTATAAGAAGTAATGATTTGTACCTATAAAAGATGCAATATCTACATAATAAATATAACGATATTATACAACACAACTGCTAGCACCTAAAAGTCATGAAATATTAAAAGTGAATACGTTCATCTCGTTCGATAATAAAAACCATTACTTACAGTTATTTTGACAAATAATCCATAACAAATATATTTATATTACTTTAAAAGAATCAGTATCACTCAAAACAGCCAAAACATATGTTATACTCGACCAACGTTTTGAATTTGAAATACCAGAAATCAATAGATAATATGTCTTTGCACCAATATTCCAGTCCTAATTATTATACACTATAATACAGTACAGAATTAAAATATTACACTTATAAACTATGATTCCAGATTATGCGTTTGAGGATTCACTAAATATTAAATCCTACGAACGTGACATTTTCAAAACGTGTAAGTAGATACGGTTAATTTATCTGTCACTATTGTTTTTCTAGATTCTAAACGGATTGATGAATGTTTGATTTTATAATGATGAGTGTATTATTTGTGAGCTTATGTGTACATAATTTATAGTAAAAAAAATTCGGTAAAAAAAAAAAAAAGGAAATTCTTATGAAAACCCAGTTTTTGATCTATTCGATTTTGTTTTTTTGGTTTAATTTGAAAATGAATAACTGTATATTATACTTAAAAATGTTCACAAAATGTTTTTATTAGCATTTTATATAGGTACATGAAAATAATTTCACAATATTTTTAAGCTTTTTGAGGATTTTAACAATTTGTTTTTAAATTGTGGTCGTTGAAACGATTGTTTACCAAAATTAAAAAAAAAAAAAAATTGAATATTATTAATTAAATTTATTGAATACATAACTATTTTTTATAAATTATTCATATACCCAATAAAAATTATCAAAAATAATCAATCAAAATATTTTTTTATAAGTGTTTAAAGTTGAAATTCTAATAAAATTAGTCAAAACCGTAAAAATTTTAAAATCATTTTTAGTTTAAAATATATAACAATTTTAATATTTATACTTAAGATTATGTAACCCAAAACAAGGTTTTTATAAGTTATAAATGTTTCAATAAAAAAAAAAAATTATAGTAATACCTACCTATACCTATTTAATTTTTTTTTTTTTTTAGATATATTTTAATGATGGCTTGAACTTTAAATATAGATGAAATTAGATATATATTATATATATATAAAAAAAAAATGGTTTTATTATATAAGAATTGAAAATCTTTACATATATTTTAAGCATATTTTAAACATGCCATGACATATTAAAATATATATTTTTTGGCCGAATATAAATCAATCCAACGTATATTCATAGTAAAATTAATTAATTTAATAAGAAATATTAATAAATATTATATTATAAGAATATATTAATATATCATACTATTATATATTGATAGACCGTATTTGCTTTTAATCCTTTTTTGTATACAATTAAACTTAATGCATATATTTTAGTGACATATTCAATGAAGATGTATACACTCAACAGTTAACTCTTAAAACTGCACTACAGATCGAATAGTGATAACTTACATTAATGATTTTTTATAAAAACAGTTAATATCTAATAAATAATACAAAATGAAACTGTTCCAACTAAAGAGCCTAGATATAGATTATATGGGCTCTCTAGTTCCAACCATTTAAAAGAATATTTTAAAGATCCACGTAAAGTGATCATACTTTATAATGAAAATAAGACATAGGTTTCTATGTGTGTGTTTATCGTGTAGATATTTTTATAACACAGGAAATTTAAAAATACTTGACATAAGACTCAATACAAATTAAAGTCATTTAAATATTATTCTACTTTTCTAGTTATACAACCATTAGCAGAGAATGAATTTAAGGATTTAAAATTAAGTAAGACAATATTTAATGTTTAATTTCGTTAAAATAGACCATAAATAATTGAGAAAAACATCGGATTAATTTAATTTTTGTATAATTCAAGCATTTGATAGAATAGTTTATTAGCATGATGTAATAAACAATAAACATACATGAACATTTAAAGCACATTTATATAAAAAAAAAAAAAATCACATAAATATTATATAATAGCAATAATTTTCAAAAATAAAAGATTATTACAGAACATAATAATACCAATACATTTGTTATATCTGATATTACATTTAATAGAAACATTTTTATATTAGGATTTCCAAAGTTAAGTGAAACTATGAACATTTATAAAGCAAGACTAAATGAATATGGTGAGTTAATTTATATACCTAGTAAATAGGTATTTATATTTTTTAATGTTTTACTCGTATATCGTAATGAAAATGTACCTTCTACGTAAATTATAAATTATTAATACAATAAAATAATTTATTAACTATAAATTACCTATCATAACACAATTTCAGGTTTAACGATAGTAATTAACACAGATTTTAATTTGTTCAAAACTTTTAAACGCGGTAAGTAGTTTGAACTCAGCACATCCTTAAATTATGCTTTAAAAAATTATATGAACCATAATACCAGATAGTAGTATGATGAAAACAAGAATTTATTTTATAGTGGATATTATATGATAAGATACCAAAAAGCGAGCAGGAAACACTTTTGAAAATCTGTTAGTTAAAATAATCACACATGAGGATAAAATTGAAACATAAATATAAAATAAAACAATTTTAAAATAAATTATATTAGTAAATAGTAGGTGAAAAGGTGAATTACTCGTAAAGTTAAAAGAAAATCATTAAATGTTTTTTTTTTAAATTCATTTACATCTAAGTTATTAAAAATATTATGCTACATTGCTACAACTATCATATCATAAAATACGAGTAATTTGTTATAATATTTTACATTTTTATAAATTGTGTTTTTTAGTTCAAATCCAACCATTTGATGACTCTGAAAGTTACGAATTGAGATACACAAAATTAAGTAAATTGTTTTGAAAATTCAGACAATATTATGTATAATATTTTTAAATTCTGTTTTTTTTTTTTTTTTGCAAACAGAGTCAAACAAGGGAAAATTATTAGCTAAAATGAGTAAGTTTTAATATTTATTTTTTTAATGCAAATTATTGAATTATAAGAAAGCAACAGATTTACTATAAATTTCAAATAAACTTTAGTACTTTACATTAGGCATACTATTAATACATAATATAGGTGTGTAGTAATATTACTTTTTTATGATATGATACATAATCAATTCGGTAAATTTTAATTCATAAAAATGAATACCATAAATTAATACTAAGAAAAATTCAAAAATATTATTAGATACATAATATTTACAACTATTAAAGCTATAATCACTTTAATAGGTACAAAAAAGAAAAAAAATGATTCTTCTTAGAATAATAAAAAAATTTCATTTATGATTTTCTCGATTTGAATAATTTATAATTTTACAACGCAATCGCAGAATATCATATGAATCCATTTAACATAGTAACTTTTATTTGAAAATTGTAATATTCCAATAGCAAGCCGTTGGTTGAATGGTATATTTGGTTCTTATCAGATTTTAACTTTCAACTTAGTATAACAAGTAATAACATGCACATTGAGATTTAAAAGTACTTTATGTTATTAATGTATTATATGAATATTGCGAATACAAAAACCAAAATAATTAAGTTTTTATAATGAACCAAAAATTTACTATCATTCATTTTACTAATGATTATAATATTATGATTAACTTTTTTTATTTAAGATATTTCATTCCATAAAGAATATGATTCTTTTCTTTCATGTAAGTGATTTAATGTAATTTTTTAGTTTTGAAATTGGTTTAAGTGTTAAAATTCTTTTTTTTTTAAATCTATTGTACAATTTTTATAATGTATAGTACTTTATTTGCTTACTAGTATTCTGGCTTCTTAAATCGAAAAGATTGATCATTTCCATACGAATTTCTCTTCAATGAAACCTAAATTTTACAAAAATAATGGTCGGATTAATTACTTACTATTGGTAACTAATAAGTAAGTAGGTACCTAGTAAAAGTGATTCCTAAATACTATCCAGACATTTGTGAACAGCTATTGTATCGTTAAAAACTTTTGCTCATTAAAACAGATTAACACGACTATAAATAAAGATAGAATATTGTTTTGTGTAATGAATTAATAATAAAACCTACCTACTTACATTTTGTTTGATAATTAAAGTATTCCCAATAATTTTGGTATGAATATTTTTTCTAGACTTATAATAAAACCACATTTTTTACTATCAACATAACTGTAGGTATATGAATGAAGTTTCTTGCTACTTATTGTTTTGTCTTTTCAAGATTCGTTATTATAAATTGTAATAGGTATAGTTACCTACATTTTCTGTTCAGGATTTGTTACTGTATTACTTTTATTTTAACATTTTATACCAAAAACAACTCTTCTATTCACAATATATTTTAAGATATAGTAAGATATAATTAGATGGTAACACGTTTACTATAAACAATCGTCTCACGGGCGGGCACGAGGATTTGGCCGTTGTCGTGTGCATAGCAAAACCAAGGTTTCTATAGCACGCGTGTTAATCTATTATTTGTGGCTTAATCGTTAAATTATACATATATACTATAGAACCTATTTGTTTCATAATAAAAGTGTTTCTGGCAAATATATGTTAAGTTATACTATTGGTAAAATTGTTCGGCGTCCTTACCTTTATAAGTTCTTACAGCACCGGAATAACATATCACATTGACTATATTCCATATGGTCCTAAATTCTAAAGAAACTTATAAAAAATAGTAAACGTATACCATTGTACTTCATTATAAGGTGACCATGCCGGCTGAATTAGTTTCGGATATGGTCGTTGAGTACGAGGGTAAGACGTTCCAATAGTGTTAGCATGTATGTGAGAGAGATATGACAAAAGTCAATGTACCAGGAGGCTAACTTTAGTGCAGGAACGTGATTTCGTTCATTGGATTTGTCTTTGGTCTCTCGATTGACTATGTGAGAGAAGCCGTTTGACGTTATCTGCCTGACGCCGACTAAAATTCGTTTTCCATTAACAATTCATCTAATGTTATAAAAATAATATTAAATACGGTTTTAAACTAGAAAATTAATTTAAACTTTTTTAAATAAATCATAAACTTTTAAGCAACATATAATAAATGTAAACAAGTTTTTTGGTGAAATTCTTGCGAGCTCATTGTATTCAGTTATTAACCATATTTTCATCAGTTTGATACCTAATACATGTTTACTATTAATAGGTATATCTAAGATCATACCTGAAACTACTGTGCGGCTCTCTTTGGCCGTTATCTTTATACCTAAAAAGATAAAATAAAAAATAAAAATTAGTTTGGTTTTATAGCATATCTATAATCAATATGATATATATGTATATACTGTAGACACATTTGAAAATTGATTGTTTTATTAAAATTTTTGAATTTAAATACAGTTATATTAAAGTATATTTTGTTTACGTTCAGTGGATACAATATTAAAATTAAATGTATTTATTTATAGTTTTAAAAACGTTAGATCCTAATGACCACAAGGATTTATTGGATGGTATGTAATTTTATTGTTATCAATTATATGTAATATTATATTATACCTATTAGCAAATTTATTTAAAACTACAGTACAAATTGTAAATCTTATTTTTTCAATAAAAATGAATTGTCATGTTTAAAAAATGACTATGAGCGTGACTCATTTTAGTATACCTATTACCTAGTTAATGAAATGTTTTTTTTTCAATTAATCGTGTAAGAAATATTAAATATATTGAATATTCTAAATATTTATCTTAAAAAAGTAAGGTGAAGCACCACAATAGTGTATATTAATATAATAATATTACTACAGTTACATATAGTTTATAGAAATTAATTTTATATTGGTTAACTTTTATAGAATTTACTAATTTACACATTATTTGTATTATTATTATTACAATTTATTATAGAACTTGTAATTCCAAAAGACTAAAACTTATGTGATGTCGGGATCGGGACTTACTAATATTATAACCATATTTGTACTAATGATATTGTAAAATAATGTACATATTATGTTATATGTAATTTTATATTAACAAATGTGAATACAAGTGCATACTTCAATGGACACATTACATAATATGCTGCTTGAAATAGTTTTACTTATTTATATAAATTAATAGATGTATTTAATACGTATTATACGTCTAAGGTAATATTTATGTTCAAAAATATCACCCCCCAACTATTACAAAAACATAACAAACTTACATCACTGAGGTAAAGTTTAACACATAGTCGTCAAATTAATTATATCAATCGTTAATGTAATATCCATGTTAAGTTTTCATAATAATAACTATTTTTTTCTTCAGTTTATCCAAAGTATTATCACACATTAGAAGAACATAAAACAATAATGGATAGCCTTTGTAAGTCGTCTTTTCAATATTTAACACATACACAATTTTACATTTTATTATATAGGTCCGTAGTCCGTTACAACTTAGTTAAAAATAATATCACATTTGTGTGAAATAGTTTATAATAATAAATTTATATATATATATTTATAATTATTATTATAAAACCAAATTTAATAATAATTTGCCCACCCCTTAATAGCTCTGATTATTTAATCGATATTATTCAAATGATAATCTATACATTTTGTCACATAATGCCCACTGATATATATAGTTTTTGGGGAAAAGGGAATCTACTAATACATATGATTTGACGGAAAATAGAAAAATATAGGTATTTTTGTCGAAAACGGGTAATCCATTTTAATATGCGTTCAACTATACTTAGTATAAATAAATGTCACGTCAAATTCAACATCATGTTGATGATAACATTCATGTTATCCCGATTGCGAGGATTGATATTGATTTGTCATTGATACTCTTTATCAAAGATCGAGGAAATTTTATTTAGTTACGAATAATGGTTACATAACATCTATTTATTATTTTCTCAAATATTACAATGAAATTATAAATGAACCATTCGACAATCATCCGTGTTAAATTTAAATCTGGAAAATTACATTTATTAAACTATTTTATCATTCTATTAATATTGTTTGAAAAAAAGTCATTATATTATTATTTAGTTGTGACACAATTTAAACAAAAATTTGACTTGTATATTATTTTAAATATTTATCTTGATAGGATTATATGAAAAATCGTACATTAATATCTCAAATAAATTATTTTTTAATTCGTAGGGGAAGGCGGGGCAGAACCGTACTACTAATTTCTAAGCACTGTAGAACTTACAAAATTTTAAGAATTTGAAATTGGATTGCTAGATTAAATTACAAATATTGTTAGCTTCAATAATATTTAAGCGTTTTAAAAAAATTTAACATCAACTTAAAAAAAATCCAAATTTTGAAAATACTTAAAAATCGTATGATAGTTTTATGATCTAAAATAGTAAAAATATAATCGGCGATAAACAATATCCCTATTAAAAAATGTTTAATAACAAAAATTGTTGTTAAAAAATTAATTTTTTATAAAATAATTATGAATTCCATTAACCTATTATACTATACAAGTATCATGGGCGTTGATCGGTGAGGGAGGATATGAAGTAGAGATTTATTTTAGGTACTGTTATAGTGATTTTCATGTTTAACTGATAAGTACTTAATTTTAATAAATATTTCTATTGTTGACTCATTATCATTGTAGACAACTTGCATAATTGTATACGGTTTTGCCCCAACAATTTTGAAACTCAATGATAGCTTTAAATCAACAGTAATTAAGTAAAAAGTAAAAAACATTATTACTCCAAATTATACTATTAAATAATCTGTACTTACTTTTTCGTAATTTAAAATGATTTTTGTTCAAATCAAACAAGATTAAGTATGAAAATGTTTAATTATGATAATATGTGAAGAAAAAAAATGTGATTATGCATATTTTATGATAATAGGAATTTGAGAGGGAATTTATAAGAATTTAAGTAAATTTTTGTCAATAACGATAAACATACGATCATGGATAAATAAACATCAATATTTTGTTTTTCTTGGCTCAATGTTCTAAAAACCTTACCACACGATTTTGCCTCTCGTACGGAACTACCCCGCTTTCCCTTATCTAGTTGTTAAAATGTTGAAATTTTAATCACAACCTAGAAACACAATGAGTAATTGTAATTACCGCATACATATATGCATATATTACAGCGTATATAATTATTTATATACCTCTACCCAGTCCCCATGTTTATGCTCGTATATAACATGTATTTTCTTAATAATAATTGACTTAAAACTGTTACTTTATCTATTTATCTTTACCAAAATATTTAAAACATTTAATATTATTATTTTAAATATTTTTTTACAAGAGCTTTAAAATCCTTATTTTTGATATTTAGTTCTACAACCATTCGAAACAGACATTTTTCTAATGATTAAGGAAGGTAAATTTATATTTTAAAATTAAATGTTTAAATTATTAATAATTAGTTATAAATAAACCTAGCCATGCGTATCAATAAAATATATAATATTATAATAAAACAAAAAATGTAAATTTCATAAATGATAATAACAGTAAAAAAAAACTTTTAAATATAAATAGTATAATATTTCTTAGAATATTATGCAGTTTTATTTAAAACAAATAAAACAGCACAATAAAAAAATTACTTTAATTTTTCCAGCATTTTATGTTTTATCATTAAAAAAAAAAGTTCCAAGGCAAACTATTTATTCAAATTACTGTTGGTATCTAATTAAATACAACGATTCAATAATGTTTTATTTTTATAGTCCATCCGCATTTGCTTGACAATGATTTTAAAAAATACGAATCAAGAGTACACAAATCCAGTAAGTTGCTAATAAAGGAAAGAGTATACACACTGCATACCACAGGCCTCTATACTAACTATAGATAAGGTACTTCTATATCATCAGTGAAGCTCGTATAGCAGTTTCCTTCATTTTGTTGGTTGGCCAAATATTACATTTATTATACAAAATGTATTAGGAATCTATCTATATAAATGAAAAGAAGTGTACATTTTGAATACATTTTATAACTCAAGATCCACCGAACCGTTTTCGATAAAAATTTCAGGGCATATTAAGATTGATATATAGATGGTTTCTGTGAAGTTTTTATACGCTATGCGATAAATGGTTATGCCCTCTTAAGTGCACAAAAATTTTTCGGTATCCATGGTAACAATTTTAACAAAAAAAAAAAAAAAATTAAAAGTACTGATCATTATTATTATTATTATTATTATTTTATATTCGGTAACCACAGTAACAATTTTTTATTATTGTTATTTATTTTCCTCGTTCTTGTAACATTTTTCACTAATGATTCGCTCCTATTGGTAGCAGGAGAAGATTTTTATGTAATACAATTTTAGGAAAATTCACCAGAAAAATACGGAATCTGAATGTAAAAAAACAACAACAACGACGTCACTGTCCAGCAAGAAAATAAACTATATTTTTGTTTATTGTAAGGTCGCTCTTGGTTAAAATTGAATATTATAATAGTTGTAGACCTGTTGTTATATTTTGTCAAAACCATAACCACGAGATGGCACATTATTGTATGTATTCCACCGTATTAAAAAAAAAAAATGATATTACTTTGAAACTTAAAAGTTAGAAATTACATAGGCGTGTTCAGACTTTGGTGGCCGAAGGGGTACAACAAATTTTTAAATTACGAGACCTATTTTTTTTTTTTTTTTTTTTTTAGACAAAGAAACATACATTTTTTATTATAAATGCGTAACTAAAAAAATTACAATTAATCAAAATTTATAAGTACTGCAGGGTACACACCACATGCCTTTTTTTTTATTATCTTAGCACGATTTTGTTGGAGACCCGTGGGCGCTCATTGTAAAGGGCAAAATAGCCCCCCCCCCCGGACAAAAAATATTATGAACTTGTATCTCAATCAATATCACCATAATATTATTATTATCTTTATTATCTTACGTTTGAGAGTTTTTTCATTTTGACCCCTCCTAAAATATTACCTATGGGTCACGGGTGGATTGCCGACCCGATAAAATACTGCATGCTCTCATAATCATAGAGATTCTCACTGGCAACGCCAAGCAAAATGAATATAATATTATTACTTGACTAAAAAACGTGAACAATGATAGATCAATGTTTGCAATTCATACGATACATTCGTAGAATCATTTCACAAATTTAGTGTGCAATAAGAAAGTATTTTACAAAATTCGCATTTTAAAGTGGTACTAGCTTAAATTGGTGTTTTTTGAGAATCAAAATTGAAAATAGTCAATGAAAATGTCTAAGTTTTGAACACCGTTAAACCGAATATTAAATAACAAATTAATCAAAATTCGAATCGTATTATAGAATTGGCATTTTAACGGGCAACGAAGTGCTCGGGTTCAGCTTATTGCTGTGATTTTGAGATTTGTGGACATTGACTTATTTCGCTAATTCTTTTTTTTTTCTTGTTATGGTTTTGACAAAATATAACAACAGGTCTACAACTATTATAATATTCAATTTTAACCAATAGCGACCTTACAATAAACAAAAATATAGTTTATTTTCTTGCTGGACAGTGACGATTGTTGTTGTTTTTTTACATTTACCTATAATTGTATTACATAAGAATCTTTTCCTGCGACCAATAGGAGCGAATCATCAGTGAAAAATGTTACAAGAACGGGAAAAATAAATAATAGTAATATAAATTGTTACCATGGTTACCGAAAATAAAATAATAATAATCAGTACTTTTAATTTTTTTTTTTTTTTTTTTGTTAACATGGTTACCAAAACTTTAAAATATTTTTTTTTTGTGCACTTAAGAGGCCATAACTCCGGAACCACTTACCTATTGCATAGCGTACAAACTTCACAGAAACCATTTACATATCAATCTTAATATGCCCTGAAATTTTTTATTGAAAACGGTTTGGTGGATCTTGAGTTATAAAATGTATTCAAAATGTAGTTCTTTTTATATATATATATATATATATATATAGATAATCCTTTTTTATCTGTATCCATTTTAATCTAATTAACTTCTGTAATTATTATTATATAAGTACTAAGCATTGTATATTATATCCTTACATTTTTTGTTAATTACCCGATTGGGCGTGAGGGGTGTTGGTATTTTGCGCTAATTTTATTGCATGTATTTTGCACCGCATATTCCTACAAATTAATTTTGATATTTTGCGCCACGAAGTAAACGAAATGGAATATGTAATTTGTGCCACAATTTCAATAATATTCAATTTATTAATAAAATAAAATTGACACAAAAGGCTTAGTTTCGTCATTACTCATTAATCTATAAGTATAAAAAGAGGTGAATAAGCTAGGTATCATAAGTAGGTTGGTATTTTACTAAACGAAAATTTACTTATTTAATATACATGGAGTTTGTTTTACTTTTTATACATTTTATTTATAATTATAATATTAGTAGGGCTAAATACAATTTTAATAAGGTGAAAAATGGCGCAAATTACAATTTTAATAGGTACACGGTGACACAGATTAGATAATGCCTTTGTATTTAATTTTATTTGGTGCAAATTACAAACTTAAAAAGTGGCGCAAATTACCAAAATAAATTTTTAGGTG